>JAQZBX010049602.1:0-19863 GCA_029593785.1 Cabassous unicinctus
AGAAAGACCTAAACTAAAGAGAGAAACTGCACCCAGAATAAATACATCTAGTAAGCCAGATGCCAAGGCACCAACAAAAAATTACAACCCACACCAAGCAACAGGAAGATATGGCCCAGTTAAAGGAACAAGATAAGCCTCCAGATGACATAAAGGAGTTGAGACAACTAATCATAGATGTTCAAACAAATCTCCGTAATAAATTCAATGAGATGGCTAAAGAGATTAAGGATATTAAAAAGACATTGGATGAGCACAAAGAAGAATTTGAAAGCATACATAGAAAATAGCAGATCCTATGGGCATGAAAGGTGCAATAAGTGAAATAAAAAATACACTAGAATCATATAATAGCAGATTTGAGGAGGCAGAAGAAAAGATTGGTGAACTTGAAGAAATGGCCTCTGAAAGCAAATACACAAAAGAAAAGATGAAGAAAAGAATGGAAAAACTTGAACAAAGTCTCAGGGAACTAAAAGCAAGAAATGTGCAAGCATATTTGTCATGGGTGTCCCAGAAGGAAAAGAGAAGGGAAAAGGGGCAGAAGGAATATTTGAAGAAATAATGGTAGAAAATTTCCCAACCCTATTGAAGGACATAGATATTCATGTCCAAGAAGCACAACATACTCCCATCTGAATGAATCTGAATAGACCTACTCTAAGACACATACTAATCAAAATGTCAAATGCCAAAGACAAAGAGAGAATTCTGAAAGCAGCAAGAGAAAAGCGTGCATCACATATAATGGATACCCTATAAGATTAAGTGCCGATTACTCATCAGAAACCAGGGAGGTAAGAAGACAGTGGTATGATATATTTAAGAAAAAAACAAGAGAGAAACTTCCAGCCAAGAATCTTATATATGGCAAGATTGTCTTTAAAAAATGAGGGCGAGTTTAGAATATTCACAGATTAACAGAAACTGAGTTTGTAACCAAGAGACTGGTTTAGCAGGAAATACTAAAGGGTGTGTTATAGCCTGAAAAGAAAAAATAAGAGAGAGAGGCCTGGAAGAGAGTCAAGAAATGAAGATTATATCAATAAAAGTAACTAAAAGTGTAAAAAGAGTGGTGAAAATAAAATATGACAGATAAACTTAACGCAGCGATGTAAAGCACTTGTATTCAGAAAACTATGACTCATTGGTAAAAGAAATAAAAAGAGACCTAAATAATGGGACGAACATTCCATACTCATGTATTGGAAGACTAAATATCATTAAGATGTCAATTCTACTCAAATTGATACACAGATTCAATGCAATCCCAATAAAAATTCCATCAGCATTTTTTCAATAAATGAAAAACATGATTATTAAATTTATTTGGAAGTATAAGGGGTCCTGAATAGCCAGAAACATCTTAAAAAGTAAAAGCAAAGTTGGGGACTCTCATTTCCAGACTTTAAATCATATTACCTAGCTACAGTGGTAAAAACAACACAGTACTGGCATGAAGACAGACACATGGAAACAAACTGATGGTTCAGAAACAGACCCTCACATCTATGGTCAAGTGATTTTTAACTAGCCTGTCAAACCCACCCAGCTCAGGCAGAACAGTCCATTCAACAAATGAACTGGATATCCATAGCCAAAAAAAGGAAAGAGGACACTTATTTCACACTTTATACAAAAATTAACTCAAAATGGATCAAAAACCTAAACATAAAAGCAAGAACCATGAAACTTCTAGAAGAAAATGTGGAAAATATCTTCAAGACCTGGTGATAGGTGGTGGATTCTTAAAGGAGATAAGAGGAGGACTGATATGGACTACTGATGTTTAATGTATGTAGAAGTTTTAATTAGCTTTGCTGTAAATGTGTGGAAATGGACAGAGTTGATGGTAACACATTATAGCGAGTAACAGCTGGTTTATAAATGGGAATGTGGCTGAAAATGGTAGTCTAGGGATGTAAATGCCAATTGACAGAAAGCTAGAGAATGATCTAGGCACTGAATATTACAGTAAACCCAGAGGTGGATGAGAATTGTGGTTGATGGTACAGATGCAAGAGTGTCCTTTGAGAGCTAGAGCAGATGTACATCATTATTGCAGGGTGGTGGGAATGTGGAAAAGCATGGGATAAGTACAACTGGAGTGACCTATGGAGTGTGGTTAACAGTAATAATGTAATATTCATGCATCTGTGCCAAAGATGTACTGTGTTGATAATGGGGGAGTATGCCAAAAGTACACTATGGACTTGGTAATAATCATATGATATTATCTCATAATCTGTAACAAATGTTCCACCAGGGTGTGGTGTATTGATAGAGGGGTGTTGTAAGGGAATCCTGCACATGTGCATGATTGTTTTGTAAGTTTACAACTTCTGTCATAAATAAATATTTAAAAAATAATAATAGGGTGGGTTGGGGGAAAAATACACCAAATGTAAGATAAGGACTATAGTTAGTAGTAAGATTTTGACAATATTCTTTCATAATTTGTAACAAATGTCTCACAACAATGCAAGGTGTTGGTGGTGGGTATGGGACCCCTGTATGATGCTATGCATGTTTGCTTTGTAAGTTCATAACTTTTACTATACACTTATTGTTTATGTATGTTCATGTATAAATGATATAAAAAATAATAATAGGGTGAATTGGGTGAAAATACTTTGGTTGGTAGTAATATTTTGAGGGTGCTCTTTCATCATTAGTTAAAAATATTTCACAACAATGCAAGGTATTGGTGGTAGGGTGAGGTATGAGAGCCCTGCATGATGTTATGTATGTTTGTTTTGTAAGTTCACAACTATTACTATGCACTTATTATGTATGTATGTTTGTGTATGTTTATGTATGTTTATGTATGACTGATATACTTAAATAAATTTTAAAAATATTTTTAAAAATGTAGCATGAGCAAGAAATAAACCTTTTTTGTTTAAAACCATTGAACCTTTGGGGTTGTTCGTTACTACAGCGGAGCTTAGCCTATCCTTACTGATAGGGATATTTATACATAATCTCTTCCATTTATATATATATATATTTCTTTATACCTTTTCAGGAGAACATCTGAATCTCAGGCAGACTTTGTGCTTCACCTTGACATTAACGAACTTAAAATCATTTCAATGATTATCTCTTCTCTAAATATTGGTTTGAAATATCAAAACCAAATCTACACAGTATTTCCAGAGGAGAGGAAAGGTTGGAAGGAAATTAATAGTTGCCGATGGTTTACTCTTGAATCGGGTACTTGGCATATATTATCTCCTTTGTTTCTAAAACTATTTTTTATAAGGTGTGCATTATATTAGTTACATAGGTAAGAAAGCTAAGGCCAAGAGCACAGAGTTGGTGGATGTCAGAGGTGGAATTTAGAGTCAGAATTTTGTGTCTTAATGCCTATGGAAAGTCTATCAATTAGGAATTTTAACAAGCAGAAAAGGAATTTATTGCAATGGCATCAGGTAGCTCCCAGAATTGATGGGAAGGACTGAGGAAGCAGTTTCATAAAAGGACAGATGTATCCAGATGTCTAGGTAGCAGGAATGCATCAGTGGTCTCATTGGGAGATGAAGACGCTTTTACTGCTGGTTGATCTTTTTGTGCCATTTCTGGTCAGGTTCAAAGACCTGAGTTCAGCTGGTCTAGTTTGGGTCATGGCGCTTGCATTGATGGTCCCAGTAAGACTACCTACCACTGGGGAGAGGTGATTCCCCAAAAGCTAATCAGTGACTGTTAGGACAAAAAAGTGTGTGTGTGTGTGTGTGTGTGTATGGGGTGGATGTCAGGCAGTCAAAAGAAAGGGTAACTATAGGACTTGGTTTGGCTGGCAGAGCCCCAGTTTTCTACCTGTTGCCTGGATGTAATTATTGACAGAGCCTACTTTCACTTATTTTGGTTTGGAGGATGAATTGTGGGGTCACCAAATAGCACCCCATATTCACAACACTATTACTCACCTGGAACCTTGAGTAGCTGAAATGGGGCAATTCATTAGACGTGGAGGGTTGTTATGTGACTGTTTTTCTTTCGATTAGTTTTGGTTCCGTTTATAACGAGTTTCTAAACTCCTGAGTCATTTTTATCTGATTGGTTATTATCTCCTTCTACCAGCTAGAAATTACACGTGCCCTTTGCTCATGAAGAATTATGCTATTTCTACGTGACAGTCTGTCTGCTCTCTAATGAGGAGGACTAGCAGAGCAGGATACCGCAACAATTTTCAAGTGTTGGGCAGGGTTTTAATTTTACAAGAGGCTGTGCTAAGGGCATGTGTGAAGTTGGATGTAACCATAAGAAGGTCTTATAGATTCTACTTCCTAAATACTTCTCGAATCCATCTACTGGTGTTTTTTTTTTTTTTTTTTAACCTTACAGCTAATACCCTGTGTGGTTGAATTACGTACCCCACAAAACACGATCTTGTTCTTAATCGATATTCCTGTAGGTTTGAACCTCATTTGCAAATAGGAGGTTTTGAAGATATTATTAGTTAAGGTGTGGCCAGCTGAGTCAGGAAGAGCCTCATTTCATACTACTGGAGGCCTCATAAAGAAGAACCAGAAGCTGGAAGTCAGTTGAAACTGGAAGTGCAGACACAAGAGAGAGAGAGATGTCATGTAACAGGAGGCAGAGATGCAAGCCAAGGAGCCCCAAGGAGTGTGGCAAGCCAGCCCCAGAGTGCTGCAGACTTTGGGGAGAAAGCATGGCTTTCCTGTTGCATTGATTTGGGACTTCTAGCCTCCCAAACGGTGAGCCAGTCAATTGCTGTTGTTAAGTCAACCCATTGTGTGATATTTGTCATAGCAGCCCAGCAAACTAAAGCCCTGTCACTGGGATTACCGTGACTACCTCCTGAGTGGCGCCTGGCCTTCCACGTTGCCTAAGTTGGTCAGAGTGATCTTTCTAAAATGACGGCCTGATTGTGTCAATCCCCCTGCTCCGATGGCTCCCTATGGCCCTTGGCGAAAGCCACCTGAAGTGCCCAGCCCTGTGTGATCTGTTCCTGCTTGCCTCCTCAGCCGCCTCTCAGCACTCCCCACGTCGTGCCCCTTCTTTCCACCCTGACTTCTGCCTACTAAGCAGTGAGTATAAGGCTGCTTATGTGGCACAGATCATTCACATCACATAGATGTGAATGGGGCCCCTAGAATGGTGCAGTGCACAACTCATACAACTATATATGGTAGCCCTGGTAGCCCCAGTCCTCTAGTTCTTCTGTCTCCAGAGTGGTGTCTAGACAAATGGTTTGGCTCGACTGGTGGGTCTTTGCAGTTCTGGATAACATCTTGGAGTGTTTTCCTCACCTGATACATCTGTGAGCCCTCAAACCAAGGAAGCATGCAGAGAAGAGATCCAGGAAGGAGGCTGAAGTCTAGGAGTCAGCAGGGGGCTAAAGCAGCTGTCAAAGTTGGGATGGAGAACAAACAACCCCAGAACAAGGGAAAAGAACAAGTGCAAGTGAATAGAGGGCATAGGGAGGATTGAGTCAACTCTTTGGAGCAGGCAATGTTCGCCTGAGATTTGCTTTAAAGTGCAGGCTGAGATGTAATGGACCATGAACCTGCCAAGTTCAAGGGCCAGGAATTAGATTTGGCTCTTTATAACAGAAACCACTAATAATAATTAATTTTAAAGATTTTATCCTCTCATGTAAAAGAAAACTGGAGGTAGGCATGACTGGTCTGGTATAGGGGCATTTAGAGCCAGGCTCCTTCTGTCTTTCTCTTCTAAGACTTCCATCATCTCAAGGTCACCTCATGGTCCAAAATAGCTGTCAGAGCTCCAGTCATTACAGTGGCATTTCAGATAACAGGGCAGAGGATAGGAGGAAAGGCAGAAGGGATGAGCTTCCTGGCTGAGTCCATTCCTTTTGAGCAATTTTCCTGGAAGCCCCATGCAACACTTCTGCTAACCATTTTTGGCCAGAATTAGTTTCATGACACATATAGTTGCAAGGGAGATAAGGAAATTAGGACTTTTAGCTGGGTACATTTCTGCCCCAAATAAAATTGGGGTGTTGTTACTATTGAGGAATGGGGAAATGGGTATTATGGACAAGTAGCGGCCTCTGCCAGAGGTGCCTTTTGCATATCTCTTTTTTGTTGTTTTAAGTACATATTTTTGTTGGAATTACCCTTAAAAGCCAATCGAAAGCACAGGTGATTGTGCAGGGCATATAGGCACTGCTTACTAAATTCCCATCAGTTATTGAATCAGAATGTCTGTTAAGCCATTACACTGACGGAAGGGCAGGGGAAAATCTGAGCTCCTCTTCATTAAGACTTGGTGGTCAGGGCCAGAACAAACATTCCCTGCAGCATAGACCTGGCTTGCAGAAAGCCCAAATGTTCCAAAAACTCAGCATGGGTCAGAACTTGATCTTTCCTTTGTTGCAGCTTCAAATTACAGCTCTTCATTAGGACATTGTGTAAGGTGGCTACTGGTGCTGCAAGAAAAGTGGTTATGACCCATAAAATTATTTCTTAGCCAGGAATGCATTAAGCTAAAGCAATGAGGCAATGACATTTTTTTTTTTTTTTAATTTCTATTCCAAGGCATTATGTGCCAGTGATTGCTCATGGAAACTTGGCCTTGTCATGGCATACCAGCGTATATTAAATGTTCAAACTTTTTAGGGTCACTTAATAAATTGAAAAGCCAGGCCGTATGTGTTAATAGAATCTTTAAAAGTTTAGCTTTGTTGATTTATGCTTTGAAGTGTCATTCATTACAGTAAAAAATTATTAAGCATATACTACTTTTGTTTTTGGGGGGAGCAGCTCCAAAGATAAATGATATTTGGTTTTTGCTTTCAAGGATATTACCATTTAGTCTAGGAGATGAGATGCTTTTGATAGAATTAAACAAGGTAGAATGTGGAGAGGGCTGTAAAGGGAAGGCAGTAGGTTCTTTGGAAGCAGGGCAGAGAGGCTCGGACTGGGGGGGGAGGGGGTGATCCTGAGGAGAGAGGTGGGAAGCTGCATCTTGAAGGATGAGGAAGATTTGGACCTGAGTAGATTGGGGTGGAGAGAATGGAGGAGCATTTACAATGAAGAGGACGGCATAAAGAAAGGGCTGGAGAGAAGATGGCCCATCTTCAGAGGCTGATGGGAAATCAAGCTGTGCTGTGCAGGAGTCAGTGTATGCTCTGCTTAAAAGAGTCCCATAACTGTTCCACCCCTCTGCCCCATGGGATCTAAGCCCCCTCTCAGTCAGAAGCAGAGTGGGCATCACCATCCCCAAATCCTCAAGACTGAGGAATGAACAAACATAAGGCGGAATGCAACTATGGGCTAAAGTAGACTTACTATTATCCTAGTAATGGAAGATCTTGTGACATTGATATAAAGGCAGTGGCCACTACCAAAAGCACTAGAGGTTCTGAGGGGAGGGAGAGGGAAGGATAGGTGTAACATGGGGCATTTTGGGGACTTGGAATTGTTCTGCATGGTATTGTAATGACAAATAGAAGCCATTATACATTTCGTCAAAACCTGTAAAATTGTGCAGTGCAAGTGTAAACCATAATGTAAACTATAGTCCATGGTTGGTAGCAATGCTTCAAATGTGTTCATCAATTGTAACAAATGTACCGCACTAAAGGAAGTTGTTGTTAATGGAGGAAAGTGTGGGAAGGGAATGGGGAGGGTGGGTATATGGGAATCCCCTATATTTTTGAAGTAACATTATGTAAAGCTTCTTTAAAAATAAAGGAAAAAAAAAATAATAGAGACCTGTAAGCAAGTAAGATTGAGGAAAATGCTGGGGATTTTAATTAAATATTAGCATATTGAAGGCTTGGAGAAGTCCCTTTCTTTAAAGTTAAATTGACATCTATTTAACTTTGCTTAATGGGAAAGCAAACAAACTTTTGTCAGCAGGGAAGACTTTTTTCTGGAAACTACTGTTTTCTGAACGCTTTCCTGTAATACTGGTTTGGGAAATATTGATATGCTTGGCCAAAGGTTTCAGGCACTGGATAAATGATACCTAACAATGATCATTATACCAAACATAATAAAATAATAGAATTTAATTTTGGCTGGAACATAAGGTACATAAACATAGTTTTGAGAAATAATGTTGGAAAGGTACACTGGGGTCAGATTGGGAATGGCCTTGAGTGTCATCTAAAGTGTTTGGATTTTATTCTGTAGACAAAGAAAATAATACCTATAATTGTCACACCTGTGAATTATAACCTGTGTAGATTTTCCACAGTAACATAATGTTATAAAGATGAATATCTGAATTGGACTTCCTGGAATTTTAAGATCAATACACTTGCTCTCACTGTGTTTGGACTCAAGCTTAGATTTTAATCATGGACTAAAATAAATGGTTGGTTACTTAAATTGAACCAGCTTGGTAAATATACAAATTAATCAAATAAATTACAGCTGTAGTTTTGATGGATATATGAGGTTGAGACTTATCAGAATGGAAGTGATGGTTTAAATGTTTAAATGAAGCCATTTGCATATGGGGTGAGAGCAGGCTTTCAAATGTGGCCAGAACACATCTCTGGATCAAATCATAGTCTGGTGTATTAGTAGGTGTATCATTTAGGATAATTATGGCTAGCTGTACAGCAAACAGCCCACCAATCTTAGTGATTTCACACACACACACGTACACAACAACACAACTCACACACATGTTTATTTCTTGCTTACACTGAGTTGACTGCAGTTGTTATTGGTTATGAGGCTCTTCTGGGAAGCTCCTCCAAGTGGAGACCCAGGGATCCAGGCCCTTTCTAGCTTGTGGCTCCCCCAAGTTTAACACATGACTTCAAGTTTGCTCTGGTGTCATCCGGCTGGCAGGTAGGAAGAGAGAAATACGGAGAAGGCACACTGCTCTTAACAGTCTTGGTATGGAAGGGACATGTCACTTCTGCTCACCTTCTGTTGGCTACAGTCATATGACCGATGGAAGATGGCATGGTATACCCCACCCTCAAACGTGTTCTTAATGTTAACCCCATTCCTGTGGGCGTGAGTCCATTGCAAATAGGACCTTTTGAAGATGTTAGTTTTAGTTAAGGTGTGGCCAACGGAATCAGGATGGGTCTTAATCCTATTACTGGAAGCCATGTAGGGAAAATGCCACAGGGAGGAGCTGGAAGCCAGAAGTCAAGGAAACCCAGAAGAAAAAGGAGAGGACATTGCCATATGAGAGGAAAGCCAAGGAACTTGGGCATGCTACCAACTCCACCCTGGGAGGAAGCAAGCCTTATCGCTTCTGAACCCATGAGCCAATAAATTCCTCTTATTAAGCCAGCCCATTGTATGGTATTTGTCTTATCAGGCTGTAAGCTAAGATGTGACCCCACTCAGTTGTAGAGTGTTGGGAATGTTGCTTATTAGCCTTTTCAGGAAGAAGAAGGAGGTTTGCTGAACATATATCCAGTCTCTGCTTACAAACATATGACTTAGACTGACAAATCCAATAGCAGGATAGGGTTCCAAGCCCAGAGCTCACTCATTTTTTAAAATTTATTTTTTAACATCAGTTCCATTACTCATCTAAAAAGAAGGTAAAAGGCTTTGGTATTTAATGTTTTTTGCTTCCCTATGCTCTAAAAGTATTTTGAAAAATTATATACAGCCTTACACATTTTTAAGTTGACCTGTAATTTTTTTCTTCACAAATTTAAATAGTTTCAAAAGATGAAACTTCCAGCATATTAAAAATATTGAAATGTATAAAATAATACTATTCCTTCACTCTTATAAATTGATCCAGATGCTTAAAAACACCATGATTATTTGACACTACTATCATCTAATTTAAAAACTACATGAACAGATTTTATCAGTGGAAATTCTACATCACATCTTTTTCACTTTAAAAATCACATTCCCATTCTGTTCCCAGCACAGAAATTTCTCTTATTGTAACATATTTTTATGTTTGAAAGTCTTGTTGATCAGCCTACAAAACTTTTCCACAATAAAAATATGTCTAAAATTGAAATAAAAATTATTTCCTGTGACTCTAAGACTCTAAGTTTCAAAATAAATATATTTTGAATCGAATCATCATTTCTATTGTTCTTAGTTCAGAAGTAATCAAAATAACACATATATGGCACATTTTGATGAACAACTATTGGTCATAAATTAAAATATTATTGGAAATGCTTCTCAATGATTTGGGGTAAGGTTATTGTTTCTTATTAATGGAGGCTCTGCAGACATCAACATTTTGATTTGTCCCTTTGTGTGGCACCCTGTGTTTGTTATGTCCTTGGGATGGGTGAGAAGTATTTCTTTAATTTTTTTTAATAGAGTGGGTAAGGATGATTGAGGAAGGGTGCTGGGAAAGGAGAATGGGCTTGTTGCCTCAAGGTGCTTTCTCACATGATCGATTTTACAAAAGGATACATTTGTTCCTTGTGGACCTGGAGCTGGTTTCCCTTACATCTCTTTGTGCTCATTCATGCTTTGGAATGTCTCATGTGAGTGTTGCCCAGTTTGAAGATCTATGGAAAAGGGAAATTACCCTGGTGTCAGGATATCTTGTTGTGGTGGTTTGGAGCTATGTACCCCAGAAAAACATGTTCTTAAACTTTATCCATTCCTGTGGGTGTGAACCAATTGTAAGTAGGACCTTTTGATGACCTTACTTCAGTTAAGGTGTGGCCCAGCTCAATCAGGATGGGTCTTAATCCTATGACTGGGGTCCTTTATAAGCCGAATGAAATTCAGACAGAGAAAGAGAAAACCAGAAGGAGCAACCAGAAGCTGAACATCAACAGAATCTGGAAGAGAAGGGAGAGCCAGGGGAGGCCACCATGCGCATTGCCATGTGACAGAGGAGTCCAGGACCAAGGATAACCAGGAGCCAGCCCCAGGAGGCCAGTCTTCGGGAAGGAAGCATCTCCTTGATGATGCCTTAATTGGGACTGGTCCTACCCTCAAAACTGTGAGCTAAAAAATTCCCAACGGCAATGCATCGTATCTTATTTGATTGTACAGGCAAGGAAATGAAAATACTCGTCTTGCTCATAACCGACTCTGCTCTCTTGGATAAGCTACTTAAGCTCGTGGGCTTCAGCTTCCTCCTGTTTCAAAGAACTCTGGAGCCCTTTCAGCATCCGCATTCTGAGTCTCAGGCATCCTTCTGGAGGCTGAAGCGATTGTATAACCGAGGCTGCCCTTGTGCCTTTGTTTCTGAATATATCCACCAAAGTATCTTTTCAAGCAATTAGATTCTGCAGCAGTTTCATCTCAATATATCAAACAGATTTATGAAATTAATCTTTGACCTTTGCAACAACTAGAAGGGAACACAGACGAAGTGAACAGAGCTTTCTGGCATTCTCTCTCTCTCTCTCTCTTTTTTCCCCTTGATTAGATATTTGGTTTACAACTTGCATGACTAATTCTGTGCTTCAATGACTCTCTTAAAACCTTAGCATGTGAAGATGGAAAAATTCCCCCGACATTTTCAGGAGACATTTATTACAGACTATTTTATATGTCTGGTAAGAATGGGCTAACTGATTTTTCACAAGAACACAATTTGGCAGAAAGCCTGGTCTCAGTCCTCCACTTGCCAAAAATCACTCTGGAACCAACCTGGTGGCCTCTAGAGGTCCCAGATGACGCCAGCTTGAGAACTGGCTTGGGTGGGAGTAGCCCTTACATGTAAGATGAGAACCAAAACCCACACAGGGATAGAGGAACCCTCCTCACCTGCGTTTGTGGGAAATGCAAGGTAAAGCTCAGTGGCTAAATCTTCCTGGAAAGAGGATCATGGCACATTACACGGGGAAGGTTGGGAAAGGCACAGAGAAGCCACTCTCTGCCATTCTCTTTACTAGCAAGAAGGACAATGCAGGGCGATCGACCGACTGGAGTTCTTTTAAATCTCTCAGGATTGCGTGGTTTACCTGGCTCGGCAGGTCCCTAGCCTCTGCATCCACCCTTCCCTCCCCCAAATGACCACTTGGCCCCCATCTGAAGATTCGGCCCCACCCTGGCTGCCGGGGCAAATCCTGAGGCAGGAGGTCCTTAAGCCACAGGAAGGGTTTAAACTGGGGTGTATCAGTATCAGATTTCAGTTTTAGATTTACTGCTCTGGCTGCAGCTGTGTGAAGGCTGTTCGGGTTACACTGCGGTGATAAAGTTGTTATTCTTCTGGAGAAATCCGATGAGTTTCACACGTGTGTTGCCTGCAGTATGTGGTGAGCCCAGGCAGCACCCCTGGTTTGCTTGCAGAGGGCTCTTGCTATCATCTTTTTTGGAGATGAGCAAACCAGACTGAGTTTCTGGAAAAGGCTATTTTTAGGGGGTTCCCACCCAGCCAGCTTGGTTGGCCCTGAGCTCTGGAATCAGACAATCCAGGGTTTGATTGCTCACTCATCTCTTTTCTATGTGACCTTGAACAAGTTACTGCAATTCTCTAAGCCTGTTCCTTATCTCTAAACAGGGGCTAATTGCTTCTACGATGCAGGATTATTGTGACAATTATGTTTCTGGACCATAGAAACATCATGCTATCGATTTTCTCTCCTGAACCAGTGCTGAGGGTAGAGGGGGGAGGGCAGTGGTTAGAAGGAGAGAATGGGAAGGGTGGATGTGGAGGACATGTGGGAGCAGGAGAATATGGTATCTTTGAATTGGATGGGCAGAGATTCCATAATTTTGCCTAAGAATGGTCCTGGTTCTGTCTGTTCCAATTTTAGCTTGAACATCCTGACTGGGGGTCCAAAGGCTGGTAGTGGGCTATGAACATATTTGTTGGTCCCCCAGATCCACTGGAGCCGAGGAATAGCGGATCCCTTGAGGCAGGACATTCACTACCAGCTGGCTGTGGTCAGATCACCCTGAACCACGTCACAGGTCTACGTTTTCTTCCCTACCCCAGTAGCTGTGTGACCCTTACTCAAGCATCTCTTTTGTGACTATGCATAAGATTTCATCATCAGACATTACATGATCAAGTTTGGTTTGCGCTACCCAAAAACTATCTGAGCCCAAATGCCTACCATCCCTTCACTGGGCTCGTCTCCCCTCTCTCATCAGTGTCATGCACTTTGGCTTGGATGGGTATGCTGTCACTCGTGTGAGTTTAGGCATGGGGCAGCCTGGGACAGTAGCAAAGTGGCCCCTGGGATGGAGGGAAAGGCAGGCTTAGCCGGTGGGTGCTGGGGCAGACTAAGTGGGAGGAGTGACTGTACCACAGTGTCCAGGTTCTGGTGTGTTTGGGCAGGTGTGTGTTTGACATGGAGGCCCAAACTGAAAGTGAGGAGCCCCTCCAGTGGGAGGCTCCAGGAGGCTGGCAGTCCCCTAGAGCTCTGGGGCCTGCCCAGGGAGACCAGGTATGGGTTTTGGTTCAGAAAGCTCAGGTTCAGAGAAGGGTGGAGCCCCAGCAGGAGATGGGCACAGCTGGGATCTGGGCTGACAGAACTGCCAGGTCATACCACAGGGCTGGAGGTGAGGCTGCTGGGGTGTAGAGGCCACATGGCGAGCCCAAGTTCATCCCAGCACAGTGGAATCCAGCCTAGAGTCAGCAAGGTCCTCTCACACCTTGTCTGCTGCAGCTGCTGAGGCTGCCGCCAAGCCTGCAGCTCTGATCTAGACTGATAAGGGCATGGGCGGCGGAGAGGCTCGCCCAGAGCCTGGACGCCATCGCGCACGGTGACCTGCAGCCCACAGGGCTGACAGTCTACTGCGTGGGGAGTGGGTGGGTTCCTTGTCACCCACCCCATAGGGCCAGGCTGGAGAACAGAGGGCAGGCGCTGACGAGGCGGTGACTGATTTCTCCAGGAGGTGGTGCTCACAGCTTGTCTTTGCTCCTGTGTGGAGGGTTTTTTGCTTCGCTGAAAAAGGGTGCACTGTAAATTGTACTGTTTTAGAGTTTTAGAAATATGAATTTCCTGTCCTAATCTAAAAGGATTTCATGTGGTTTCATGATTCCGAGGGGATTTCTAATAGCTAATTTTTTTCCTTCTGGGATGTTGTGATACTTTGTGGTGGCAGAAGGAGGTAGGAGACATGTCGTAATTTCTCGCCCCAACAACCCGGATCCCACCCCCTCCCCAAGGAGTGTAGTGTAGCTAGAATCGAAGATCCATCTCCTCCTCCGATACAAGGCAGACTTGGAGAAGTGCTGTGCTCAGGATAGAAACAAAATCGTATTATTGGCTGATGGTAGGAAGAGATTCTGTCTGGAAGCTTCTTGAGGGAGGGTTGGGATTTGAATGGGGCCTGAAGGAAGTTTAATACTTAGGGGGAAAATACTTTTTCTGGAAACAGAAGAAGCCGGAGTATCACAAGCAACCAGTGCCTCCCTCTGACAATGTTGCCCAGGGCAAACCTTTTCCTCAGAGCTGTTTGAGACAGAAACTACCTCTGTGAGTCTGAACTCAAGTGGAAGAAGGCGAGAGGGAGGGACATGACTTCACAGAATCCAGAAGTGTCCCCAACTTCTAGAAGGAGGAGGATCTGGTATATACTCAAACAGGGCTTTGAAAATTCAGAGGAAACCATCTTTTTTTGAAGTTATTTCAGGCCAGAGTCAGCAAGAGGTAAAGCAAAAACTGCATGGCCTGGGATTCAGTAAATAGTAGCCCATTTGTACTGCACTTTTGGTTTAGAAAGCAGGTATTTTTTTATATTTCTGTTGACAGATGAGTGAGGTTGCAGAGGCTCAACAAAGTTAAGTGAGTTACTTAAGATCACAGAAATTTTAAGTGGCCAAGTCCTATTGAGAGAATGGGTTCTGGAACGGTCTTTGATCTGTTTTAGCAAGTTGTGAAACTTCAGTCTTCCTTTCTTCAATAAACATTTATTGAGCAACTACTATGTGCAGATAGTAGGTCTCCCATGGGAGTTCCCCGTCTAGTGCAATGGTATTCAACAAGGACTGTTTTGCCCACCAGGGGACATTTGACAATATCTGGAGACGTTTTTGGTTGTAATGACTTGGGGTAGGGTACCACTGGCATTTAGAGGGCAGAGACCAGGAATGCTGTGAAACATCCTACAACAGACATCTGTCAGTCGTGCTGAAGTTGAGTAACCCTGATCTAGTACATCTTCCTCCCTCCCTCCTTCCCTCCCTCCCTCCCTCCCTCCCTCCCTTTCTCTCTCCCTCCCTTCTCTCCCTCCCTCCTTTCCCTTTCTTCCTTTGCTTCATTCTACAAATGTTTCTGAAAGCCTTTAATGGGCCAGGTACTGTTCTAAACATAGAGGATAGGGTGGTGAATAAGACAGAAAAAGCCCTGTTCTCAGGCACTTACATTGGAGCTGTGGGGTGGCAGGGGAAGGGAGTCACATATTAACAATTAAATAAATTGGTAACAAGGAAAATATCAGGTGGTGATGAGCACTTTGCAGAAAACTCAGATGTGGTGGTACATTTATGTGTAACTTGGTGATTAGATTGGCTAGTCACAGAATGCCTTTCTGAAGAAGTGATGCTTAGGATTAAATTTGAATGATGAGAAGATGTCAGAGGAAGGGGCATTTCTGGCTGAGGCCATAGCAAGTGCAAAGGTCCTAAGGCAGAAATGAGCTTGGCATGTTCTTTCAAGGAACAGAAAGAAGGTCAGGGCGGCGGGAGTGTGGAGGGAGAGGGAGAGGATGATGGAGATGAGACTGGGGGTGGTGGTGGTGATGGAACAGAGGCCATACACTGTTCGGGCTTCCTTAGCCGAGATAAGGAATCTGGGTTTTCTTCTATCACCTTACGTGTGGCTGCTGTCATAGGGATACATAATGATGGCTATGACGATGAAGCAGACTTGCTGACTCTTTTCTAATCTGTTGAGTAAGGGGCTGTTGTGGCTCTTTAAGTCTCTTTCCAGCTCTTTGATTCTAAGAGATATGTCAGCCCTTCCCCACAGCTACTCACCCTCCCCCCACCCCACCCCGAGCCATAGCTGCAGGTCCCTTCATCAGAGAATAAGGATAGGCAGTCCTGAGGGGAAACTGACGAGTCCCAGGGAGGAACTTTGGAATTAAGTTTGGATTTGCCATCAGCTTCAAAGAGGTCATAGACTGGGAGAATTGCCCAGTCACTCTTGTCCCACACAAAGGAGATTTGAAACCCAGATGGGGGTCCACGGGGTCACCATGGCACATACGTCTCCACTGGGGACAGGTGGAACTCTGTGTCAGAGGTTCCAGGGGGAGAATGGTGCTTCAGGAATTTTCCACTTGGAAAGAGTTCACATGAGATCCAGGGGCTCCATGGAGGATGCTCAGATCTCTTGGTGCTGGCTGCATGCCCCATTCCAGTCGTCGCAGGATCCGTCCCTTCCATGGGAAAGGAGCCTTTTTTTGCCTTATCTTGTGTTTGAGAAGGAAGGCTTGAGAGTGTGACTGCCTCCCGGATCAGGATCAAGTTTCTGGGAGATTCAGGGGTGCCCTGCTTGTTGGAAAAAATCTGACCTTAGAAAGAGTCTTCACTGTTCTCCAAACAAGGGCACGTGAAGAATGGTGATTGCTGTTTGAGCAATTATTTTTGTTTCCTAGACTTTTTCCTCACAAATTGAGATACATCAGAACATATTGAAGGGGCAGGCACTATGCCTTGCTGTCCAGCCTTTTGTAGTTAACCATCTGTCCAGCTATCATGAATCCAGCAAATATTTACTATGCAATTCACATTGCTTACAACTTTTTCGGGGAGGGGGTGGGTGAGGAGACACAGACATCAAGCTAGTTTGTGTGTTTGCATGTGAACTGAAAAGAATAAAATGGCTGTCAGGGAGAAGTTGCTTACTGAATGGTGCTAAGTGAATGAGGAAATGGATGAATGAGGGAACAAATGACTGGGCTGGACATTCTACACATCAGGTTCCACATTTGTCTCTGCCTCTCTGTATTAGTGTAAAACCCTACTGGAATGTAAATCTCCCTTCCCCGCAGAATGTAAGCTTGAGTTCGCCACTATATCACCAATACCTAGCACATAATAGGCACCAAGCTAATATTTACTGAATGTGTAAATGAATGAACAAAAAACCTTGAGACAATAAATTGATCTCTCTGGGTCTCATTCAACAAACATGCACTAGGTCTTATGTTAGGTATGGAGGATGCAGAGATGATCAAGCCAAAATCCCTGCCTTCAGAGAACAGTTTCCTGAAGAAAACAGAAAATAAAGGTACAGGTGTAATGCATTTTGATAATTTCTATGATGGAGGAGCGCGAGGAGGACTAGAAGAGCACAGAGGGTTGACTCTGGAGCCAGGGCTGTCACTTGAGTAGAGGAGAGCCAGGGGGGTGAGGAGCTTGAGAAGAGTGTGAGCAAAGGCACGAAGTGTGATCAGCCTGGGACTGCAGCAGGTCAGCATGGATTGTGGACACAGTTTTTTTTTTTGGGGGGTGGATAACAGGATATGAGGATAAAGAGGTAAGTAGGAGCAAGATCATGGAGGACCTTCAATGCCATGTTTAGAAGGATGGACTATAGCTTGAAGGGAATGAGGAGCCATTGAGGAAGGGAAGTATCAAGATGCAACATGTTTTAGAAAGATCCCTGTTTGTAGAGTGGAAATGGCTTGGGGGTGGTGGTGAAACAATGGCATGGAGACCACTAAGGACATTGCTACAGTAATCCAGGTAAGAGATGATTATCCTGGGCAAGCAGAGGACACAGAAAGATAATTAAGAGAAAGAAATGACAGCACAGTGAAACTGTTTAATCATGGGGATCAAGGAGAAGAAAGTCTAGGGCAAGGGTTCTTAACCAGGGGTCCCGTGAGCCTGAATTAAATTAAAGAAAACATGATTCTTGTGGGGACATGTTGGTGTGGGTGTGATATCAATTTATTAAATAATACACAGTGTAGTGTGGACTTAGTAAGGAGTCCGTGGTTTTCACCTGACTGGCAAAGGGGTCCATGGAACAAAAAAGGTTAAGAACCCTTGGTCTAGGGTAACGCTCAGGATTCTGCAACTGGGTGAGTGGGGTTCTGATAGCAAAGACAGGGAGGAAGTGGGGAAGACCACTGGGAAGTTACAAACAGACATCTGGAGCTCAAGAGAGAAATCAGTGTTGACAGCATTGATTTGGAAGTGGTAGTATAAGGTGCTGGTTGGGACCTGAGAAAGATGAGCAGAGGCCTGAAGACAGAACACTGGGGAAACAGCAACACCTAAAAAGGGGGGAAGTAGAGTCCAAATTGGAGATTGAGAGGTTATCGGAGAGGTGGGAGGAAAACAAGGAGAGAGTTATGCTTCCTAAAATCAGGTCTTTTCATATCATTACTCTTTATGCTCCTCGAATCTTACAGAAAAAACCCTCAAGTTATTAACATGCATAAATAGTGAACATTGGAAGTTGTTAATGCAGAATTCATTTCCTTGTTCCTCTTCTTTCCTTAAAGAACCATGATTTGCTGAGGTATCCACTCCTTCTCACGGACTCAGGGGAGGCTGTCCTTATCCCTAGCTCCAGGGATAGATCCTGATTTCTCTTGGTCAAACAGCACATGACACACCCTACGGTGAACATAGGATCACAAATGGCCTATCAGACTGAGAACAAGAACTTTCATTCCTTGCTGGAGGTGAACAAGGAAACCTGTAGCCTCAATTTCTCCTGGCAGCCTCAGGCTGAGGCCAAAGTTGAGCAGAGAGGCAGAGGTTTTTGATGATGGTGAAAGATTGCATCATTATTATTTTATAGCTCTTTTTTCCCCACCTCATCCTTGCCATATTGACCCACACCATTGACTTTGGCATTGGCCATGTGGCATTCTTTTGCCAATGGATGTGAGTAGATGTGACACTTTCCTTTCTAAGCAGAAGCGTTCAATGTGACTGTGTGGTACGACAGAATCCCTTTTGCTTCTGTTTTCCACCATGGGAACAGAAGAGTCCAGAGAGTGCTCACTCCTTCAGCGTGGGCTCCAGAATAGGACAGGAGAGCTGCACCAAGGTGAGACGAGCTGAGCCCAGTTAAACCCAGCTGAGTCCAACAGAGCTAAGTTGAGGCCAGCTAAAAATACCGTGAGCATGTTATAGTAAGCCACTAACATTTTGAAGTTGCCTATTCTGCAGCATAACCTAGTAAGAGCTGAGTGGGCAGCTGAATCCACCATCTCAGGATGTTTGTACTTCCAGATAGTCAAGTAAGGTTTCCTAATCATTTGAACCATTGTGAATTACGTGTTCTATTACTTGCAGCCCAAATCAACTGTCCCAGAGACCAAGCTGTTAGCAACTGACTTGCCCTAGGCTTAGCCTTCTGAGCCTTTGTTAGCACTGCTTCCTTTCTCTGGAGACCTCCTTTTCACCTGACAGCTTTACTCATCCTTCATGCCTCAGATCAAGGCTACCCTCTCTGTGAAATTTTCTTCAACTCTCCTGGGAAAAGTTAATTGTTGTCCTAGCACTTCCATCTTTCTATCACATTGCATTGTACTCATTTACAAATTCACTCCCCACTAGATCATGGGTGTGTGACTTTTGCATTTTCGCATTTGCTGTGTCTAGCACAGCACCTGGTTGTAGTACATGCTCAGGAAATTTTCGCTGAATAGGTAATTTTTTAATGCATTCTTATAAGGGATTGCTGGGAGAAAATCAGGCATTTGTTTTATGCCAATTGCAAGCTACTACTGGAGGTAGGCCACACTGGGCAGGATGAAGCATTAGTCCTTCCAACATGAACAGAAAAAGGGGAAAACAAATGAGAATCCAAGACTGTCTTTGTTAGGCTGACCGAAGCATTTCAAAGGTCAGCAGGCTCTGGGATTTGGCAGAAATTTTGTACATTTGGAGACTCAAAGAATTTACCAATCCCCTGAGAACAATTTTTGCAAAGGCTATGAGACTTCTAGGTCAACTTGTCTGATCCATTTCCCACCACAAATGGCCTGAAGAAGGTTACATCAAATGTGTCCCATTTAAGTGAATTTTGTC
>JAQZBX010049603.1:0-12146 GCA_029593785.1 Cabassous unicinctus
TTGAGTGTGTAGGGGCCTTTCTGGTGAGCATCCATATGCATTAAAAAACTTTTTAGAACTAGAGCCAATTTTCTTTCTTTTTTTTTTTTTAATATAAAATTTTATTTAAAATAATCCTCCAAACATTCAAAATTCAGGTCCAGGTGTCTTGATTGGGGTATTCTACTACACATTTAGAGCAAAGAAATTAAAAAAAAAATACAAAAACTTTTCGAAAAACACTATTCCAGGAAAATGAAGAGAAGGGTATATTTCCTAATTCCCTTTATGAGGAAAGCATTACCATGGCATTAAATAGCCTTCCTGTATTTTAACAGCATCTTCTATAGAATATTAAATGAATTCTAATTGTTTCAAAGGTTTTAATTCACAAATGTATTATTTTATAGAACTCAATTTAAAATACTGAATTTTTTTTGTTAAAAGGCACTTAGCTTGAAAAGTATCTCACATTCAAAATACTGAATAGAAAAATCTGATGTGACCATTTATTATATTATATGAAAGTAAGCTATGTATTCACATTTTCAAAAGCAGTCTTAAAAGTTGAAGTTAAGCTAACTGCTACTGATGTTACTGGTGTTCCCCTTTAAACTATGTCTGCTAATAAGTGCTCATACCTTTTCACATATAGCATTTAATATTCGACCAATTTTCACTTTCATATCATGAAATTAGCAAATTATTTAATTAAATCAAAATAGATGAAAATTTGATTCTCATTCAAATAAAAACAAATTTATTGTAAAGATTTTTCACCGAGTTTTTTTTTTTATTGTGGGTAAAAATCAGATTTTTCACAATGGAAACCAATATTTGTACAATGATATATAGATATATATGCATATATGTGCATTTGCTGACATAAATGTTATTTTTTTCCATATATATTTTAAAAGATGCTTAGATTACATAAATGTTACAAAAAAATTACAGGGATCCCCTTGATCTCCACATCCCATTCTTCCCAAAACATCTCACATAAACATCTTTCATTAGTGTGGCACATCATGTGCAATGGATATACACATCCTGGGGCTCTGCCACTAAGCATAGACCACAGTTCACATGATAGACCACACTCTCTTCCACACAGTTCTGCATGGTATATGCTGATGCAAAATAGTCTATTTCCATCACCACAATGTCACTCAGGACAACCCCCAAGTCCTGAAAAAGCCCCTGTATTACAACTGCCCTTCCCTCCCAGCCCTGAAAGCATCTAGTGGCCACTGGCTCCTCCTCCTTATTATACTTTCTTCCATTGCTTGAATCACAATATGTCTACAGCAGAATACCTTTAAGTCCACTCTGGTACATAGCTCTTCTCCCACTCCTGAGGGGACTGGAATGGTGATGTCGACTCCATCTCCAAGTGAGAGTGGGCTTATATCCCATGGATACGGTGGATGGGATTATCCTGCATTCAGCTGCAAGCTTTCTCCATTCCCTGGGATGACATCATTGTCTCCTCACCAGGTGACTTGGGTGAGTCCATTGAGCTGTAGAGTAGGAGTTGCAGCTCCACTGAGATTCCAGGCACAGCTGGCACATAGGCAGGCCACTGGCTCCAGTCTAGTGAAGTACACCTACAAACTCCAGCATCACATATAGTTTGAATAGAAGGGACTTGTGGACCATGTGCAGGGAGGACTTATTTGAGTCCAACTCTGTCACTCTCAGGAGCACAGATTCCAAAGTAGGACCCACTGATAAGGCATCAATCTCTGGGGCTACCCCCCGTTATATTGGAACCTGGGTGTTTCCAGAACCCTCAGGAGCCCCTCTGTGTGGCGTGATATCCACTTTGGTGTTCTATGAGATCTTACTAAGGTGTGCGTAAGCATTACCTCTGGGATGACCTCCCGAGTCTCTTTGAAGTCTCTTACCCACATGAACTCAGTTGTCTTTACCTTTTCCCCCTTTTGTTCAATGTCTTTTTCCAGTCGTGTTGCCAGTTGTCAGTTGGTATTAATCCTTCTTTGCCAGGGAGGCTCGTCCCCGGGAGTCATGTCCCATGCTGGGGGGAAGGTAATGCATTCATATGCTGATTTTGGCTTAGAGAGAGGCCACATTTGAGCAACAAGGAGGCTTTCAGGTGGTATTCCTTATGCACCCCAAAACAGTAGGCCAAGTTTCAATTACAAGAGCAAAGACTCACAAGGCTAGTCATCAATAACAAGAACCCAACAGTGGGCCATCCTCTTTCGCCAGACACTGCCCTTTGACTCAGGGGACTGTTGCTGCTCCCTTGGAGAATGTGGCAGAGCTCTCCAGGCTGGGAATTCAGTATTCCTCATTTATTGAGTGATTGTCTACCCACCGTGACCATGCCCCATCCCTTGATCATTTGAACAATTTTATTTATCTTTGATGTATATTCAGATGAGCTTACTCCCATGAATCCCCCATCCGAGACACCCCCACCAATGATGATCTGCGGTCCCCATTGTAACCCTTCTGTGATCTAAACCTTCCTTGAAGATGAAGACCATATAATAACCAAACCCAATTAATAGGAAAATGAAATAATTATGATAAGCTTAAATGCAAGAGATAAAATACAAGGGAACTCAGAAAAAAAAGAACTAAAAATAAAATATAATTAATGGATTGGGACCTACAAAAAAATAGGAAAAAATTTTTTTAATTATTTTTTTTTGCCTTTCATCACTGCATTATCAGATGTCCACTGTGCACCGTGACACTTTCCCCCTCTTAATCCCCAGTATCTCCCAAATTTTCATTTAATTTTCAAAGAAGTTTTAGGTCACAGCAAAGTCCCACACGGAATACTAGAGATTTCCATATACCCAAACTTTCTCCCCCTTCCCCACCCCATATTTAAACCTTTTTGTTGTTGTTGTTGTTGTTGTTGTTGTTTTGGATGGTAGCATTCTTATAACTGTTATACAGATAGTGAAACATAGGTAATAAACATTGTCAATGGCTTACCGTATAATTTACAATTTAGACGGTACAGTTAAATAATTTTTGATGATACTTACCATGTCCTTTGACAATTACTGTAAGGTAATGAAAAACATTTCCCATGACCACTAAATGCCCCGTGTGATCTTTTCTGTTCCTTCCTCCCCATCCCCCTGGGGCATATGACATTCCCCTGTCTTGACTCATGGGGTGACAAGATTCATAATTACATGCCCTGGGTATTCTAACCTTCCCTTCCTAATCTACCCACCTGTCAACCCTGTATGAACAAACCCAATAATATCACTACCCACAGGTCCTATCCTTCAATATGCAATTATACTCTATCACTTTACCATAGATTATGTCCATATGGGTGATGAATCACAACCTACTCTTCTCTCTCTCTCCCTTGTTAACCTATCTTTCAGACAATGGTTCTTAGAGACTGCTCACTTTCCTTAATTCAAATCAGTGAGGTCATATACTGTTCATCCTTCAATGCCTGGGTTGCCTCACTCAACATAAGGTCTTCAAGATTCATCCATGTTATTCCTTGTGTTAGCACTTATTCTTCTAACAGCTGAGCAATATCCCATTGTATGTATATACCACATTTTGCTTATCCATTCATCTGTGGATGGGCACCAGGGCTGATTCCAACTTTTGGCAATTATGAACAATGCCACTATGAACATTGGTGTGCATGTATGTGTTCGTGTCTTTGCTTTCAATACTTCTGGGTATATACCCAGCAGTGGAATCACTGGATCATACGAAAGACCTTTTGTTAGTGTTCTGAGGAAGTGCCAAACTGTCCTCCACAGTGGCTGGACCATTCCACAATCCCACCAGCCATGGATAGAGGTTCCTATTTCTCCACATCCTCTCCAACATTCATATTGTACTGTATTTTAATAGCTGCCATTCTGATGGGTGTATGATGGTATCTCATTGTAGTTTTGATTTGCATTTCCCTAATAGCTAGCGATGTTGAACATTTTTTTAATGTGCTTTTTCACCATTTGTATTTACTCCTTGCAGAAGTGTCTTTTCAGGTCACTTGCCCATTTTTTAAATGGGTTGTTTGTCTTTTTATTTTCGAGATGTAGGATTTCTTTTTATATGCAGGATATTAGGCTCCTATCAGATATATGGTTGCCAAATATTTTCTCCCATTGGGTAGGCTGTCTTTTTATTTTCTTAATAACATCCTTTGAGATGCAGAAGTTTTTAATTTTGCAGAGATCCCATTTATCTATTTTTTCTCTTGCTGCTCGTGCTTTGGCTGTGAAGTTCATGAAACCATTTCCTTTTAGAAGGTCCTGTAGGTGCTTCCCTACATTATCTTCCAAGGTCTTTATGGTTTTGGCTCTTATATTTAGATCCTTGATCCATCTTGAGTTAATTTTTGTATAAGTTGTGAGATGGTGTTCCTCTCTCATTCTTTTGGATATGGATATCCAGTTCTCCAAGAACCACTTGTTAAAGAGGAGATTCTCTCCCAACTGAGTGGGATTGGTGGCCTTGTCGAATATCAGATGACAGTGTATGTGAGGATCTTTATCAGAATTCTCAATTCAGTTCCATTGGTCAGTAGGTCTATCCTTGTGCCAATACCATGCAATTTTGATCACTGTAGCTTTGTAGTACATTTTAAAGTCAGGTAATGTGATACCTCCAACTTCATTTTTCTTTTTCAATACGTCTTTGGCAATTCAGGGCCTCATACCTTTCCAAATATATTTTGTGGTTAGTTTTTCCAGTTCCTTAAAAAATACAGTATACTTTTTATTGGGATTGCATTAAATCTGTAGATTAGTTTGGGTAGGATAGACATCTTGATGATGTTCAGTCTTCCTATCCATGAACAGGGAATATTCTTCCATTTATTTATGTCTTCTTTGATTTCCTTTAACAGTGTTGTGCAGTTTTCTGCATATAGGTCCTTTACATCTTTAGTTAAATTTATTCCTAGGTATTTGATTCTTTTAGTTACCATTGCAATTGGTATTTTTTCTTGATTTCCTCCTCATATTGCTCATTATTGGTGTACAGAAATGCTACTGATTTTTGAGCATTGATCTTATAGCCTGCAACATTACTGAACTCCTTTGTAAGTTCTAGAAGCTTTGTTGTAGATTTCTCAGGGCTTTCTATATATAGGATCATGTTGTCTGCAAATAATGAATTTTTTACATCTTCTTTTCCTATCTGGATTGTTGTTGTCAGTGTGCAGCACAAAGGAAGAGTCAGACAAGTTGATACATATGAAGCAGAGGGCTGCATCTCACTCAGGCAAAAACAGCCCCGAGGTCACTGTGACCCTTTCTTTCATTCAGCTTATAACAGTGAATAAATTCATCACCCCCCCATCTTGCTTTCCCACCGTGTTTCTCTTACTACAGCAAGAACACTGCCTTCTCTGGCAGTCTACCAATGGGCATAAGTATAAACATTGTCTCTAGCCCTAAATGCCTTAGGCTATCTAATATCTCAGCTTGGTGCATGAGAGTGCTATCTGTTTGTAAGTTTCCCAGACAATTTTTCTTGGGAATTCAGACAATAACATCTGTGTGGTGAGTTCATTTCGCTCTGCCTCCTCCCACTGATATCTGCAGTATGCAGTGTCCTTGGAGACATTTACTAATGTGACTCTGCCAGCAAGCATGCCTGTTGAATGCTTAACCCTTTATGCTCTGACTCTCAGCATCTTCTCCAACACTGGATGCCTTTTATATCCTTTCCTTGACTCAGTGCTTGAGCAAGTACTCCCAAGACAATGTTAAAATAGGAGTGGTGATAGTGGGCATCCTTGTCTTGTTCTCGAACACAGAAGGAAGGCTTTTAAGATTTCATCATTGAAGATGATGTTAATTTGGGTTTTTCGTATATACCCTTTATCATATTCAGAAAGTTTCCGTCTATTCTTATCTTTTGCAGTGTTTTTATCAGGAAGGAGTGCTGTATTTTGTCGAATTCTTTTTCTGCATCTATACAGATGATCATGTGATTTTTTTCTTTTAATCTGTTTATGTGGTGTATTACATTGATTGATTTTCTTATATTGTTCTTGAATGCAATTAGAAAGTATTTTGTTCAGGATTTTAGCATCTATGTTGATTAGAGAAATTGGTCTGGGATTTTCCTTTCTTGTGGTATCTTTGTTTGGTTTTGGTATTAGGATAATGTTGGCATCATATAATGAGTTAGGCAATATTCCTTCTACTTCTATATTTTGGAAGAGCTTAAGCAGAATTGGTGTTAGCTCTTTCTGGAATGTTTGGTAGATTTCAGCTGTGAAGCCATCTGGTACTGAGCTCTTCTTAGTTCGGAGGTTTTTGATGACTGAGTCTACCTCTTTACTTGTAATTGGACTGTTGAGTTCATCAATTTCTTCTTTCATCAATGTAGGCTGTTTGTGAGTTTCTAAAAACTTGTCCATTTCCTCTAAATTATCATTCTTGTTGGCATATAATTTTTCAAAGTATCCTCTTATGATACTCTTTATTCCGGTGGGGTCAGTAGTGATATCCCCTTGCCCACTCCTTATTTTGTGTATTTGCATCTGTTGGCTCTTTTTCTTTTTTAGTCTGGCTAAGGGTTTGTCAATTTTATTGATATTCTCAAAGAATCAGATTTTGGTTTTGTTTATTGTTTCTAGTCCTTTCATGTCCTCTTTTTCATTTAGTTCTGCTCTAATATTTGTTATTTCCTTCTTTCTACTTCCTTTAGGTTTAGTTTGTTGTTGTTTTTCCTTCCTCCAAGTGTGCAGTTAGGTCTTCAATTTTAGATCTTTCTTCTTTTTTAATATATGTATTTATGGTTTTGAACCTCTCTCTCAGAACTGCTATTCCTGCATCCCATAGGCTTTGATATGTTGTGTTGTGATTTTCATTGGTTTCAAGGTAGTTATTGATTTCTTTTGAGATTTCCTTCTTGACCCACTATTTGTCTAGATTGTGTTGATTAACTTCCATATCCTTGTACCTAACTTGTTTCTCTGGCCCTTAGTGATTTCCAGTTTCATTCCATTGTGGTCAGAGAAATCACTTTGTATAATCTCAGCCTTTCTGATTTCATTGAGAGTTGTTCTGTGGCCTAGCATGTGTTCTATCTTGGAGTATGATCCATGTGCACTTGAGAAGAATGTAAATCCTGTTGTATTTGGGTGTATTGTTCTGTATATGTCTAGTAAGTCCAAGGCCTCTAATGTATTGTTCAGAGCCTTTGTTTCTTTATTGATTCTCTGTCCAGATGTTCTGTCTAATGAAGACAATGGTGTATTAAATTCCCCCGCTATAATTGTAGAGACATTTATTTCTCCACTTAGTTTTTCCAGAGTTTGCCTCATGTATTTTGAGGCACCCCGATTAGATGCATAAATGTTTATGGTTGTTCTCTCTTCTTGAGAGATTACCCCGTTTTACTAATAGATAATGTCCATCTTTGACTCTTACAATAGTTTTACATTTAAAGTCCATTTTGTCTGATATTAGAATAGCTATTCCTCCCCTTTTTTTGGGAATTGGTAGCTTGTAAAATTGTTTTCCAGCCATTCACTTTCAGCCTCCTTGAATCCCTGGGTCAAAGGTGGGTTTCTGTGTACAGCATATAGATGGATCATATTTCCTTATCCATTCTGCAAATCTGTGTCTCTTGAGTGGTGAATTTAATCCATTAACATTCAGTGCTATTGCTCACAACTAATTTCTTACTTCAAACATTTTTTCTTTGGGTTAATGTATGTCATATGCTGTTTTGTTTCTGTTTTTGTCTTTTTAGTTGTTTTTAAACTCTCCTCCAACTCTCTCTCCCTTGTTTTTTCCGTTCAACTTGTAGAACTTCCTTTAGTATTTCTTGAAGTGCAGGTTTCTTATTGACATACTCTCTTAATTTCTGTTTATCTGTGAATATTTTGATCTCCATCTTTTTTAATGCCAGTTTTGCTGGATAGAGAATTCGTGGCTGGAAGTTTTTTCCTTTTAGTACTTTCACTGTTTCAATCCACTGTCTTCTTGCCTCCATGGTTTCAGATGAGAAATCAGAACTTAATCTTATTGTGCTCCCCTTGTATGTGATGGTTCTCTTCTCTCTTGCTGCCTTGAGTATTTTCTCTTTGTCTTGGGCATTGGACATTTTGACAAGTGTATGTCCTGGAGTTGGCCTGTTGGGATTTATATTGTTTGGAGTGCGCTTTGCTTCCTGGATCTGTACATCCATCTCTCTCAATAGGGTTGGGAAGTTTTCAGCCATTATTTCCTTCAACACTCCTTCTGTTCCCTTTCCCTTCTCTTCTCCTTCTGGGTTGAACATAATGTGTATGTTTGTGCATTTTGTGTTTTTGGTTAATTCCCTGAGTGCCTGCTGGATTTTTTCTATCTTTTGTCTATCTGTTCTACTATCTGTTTTATTTCAGATGTATTGTCTTCTACATCACTAATTCTTTTTTCTGCCTGTTCAAATCTGCTGTTTTGTAAATCCAGCATCTTTTTCATTTTTTTGGAATTTGTCATTGATCACCATCATATCCGTTATCATTTTGTGTATGTTTACAATTTCTTCATTACGTTCTCTCAGTGTCTTCTTTATATCCTTAATCTCTTCCTTCACTTCTTTAATTTGGTCCATGATATTTCTTTGGAAATCTTTTATTAATTGTTTGATGTTTTGCATCACTTCCTGATTTTTAGTTTTTTCATTGGACTGGTCCATGTCTTCCTGTTTCTCAGTGTCGTTTGTAATTTTTTGTGGCCCTGTAGTCATATTTTATCTTGATGGGTTTATTCAGTTGATTAGCTTCTCTCTCTCTGCTGTAGAGTTTTATTTAGCTGGTGGTTCTATGTATGTGTTAAGTTTTCTCTTTGACACTTTTTCTTCTTATTTTATTTCCTTGCTTCTTTCTATGTTTCCTTGAAGGCAAAAGATTACGGCCAGAGGAATTGAAAGATGTGAGAAAGAAAGAAGGATAATAGTAATATTGATAAAAGTTAGAAGAGTGGCCAAATAAGACTTAAGGAAATGAATATTTAACTCATGTAGGCATTGTAGATTAATAGGAAAAAAAGTGGAGTGCCTACAATGGACTGGGAAACAAAATAGAGGAATATATATATAATGATTTAGAAGCCTAGAATGATGAGGAGGGAGAGAAAGAGTAAAGAATGGGCTGAAAGGAAAAAGTTAATATTAATAATAAAAGAAGGAAACCAAATAGATAGAATAGAAATTGACACCCTTAAGTTGTGGACAAATGAAAAAACGTGGTATATAAGAACCACAACAGAAAGCAGAAGGCAGAAAGATGAAGGAAGGTTAAGAGATAGCCTGGGATACAAAATCAATATAGATAGAGAATGGGAAATCACTGAAGAAGAAGCACCGCAAAGAAGAGACAAGCTAGCAGCACCTAATTAAAAAAAAATGAAAGAAAAAAGAAACAGGAGAGGAAAGAGGAAAGAAAAGCAAGAGACAACAAATAAACAGAGGAAAACCAAACAACCACACAGGCAAGCAGTCAAACAAAGCTAAGGTCCTTCTAGGGTCCTTGTGGAAACTATCAGCCTGCTTGTGTTTATCAATCAATTTCCCTGCAGGGTTCTATCTGCAGGTTTGGAACAGATTTTACCTATTAAACTAAATTGAAAAGAATTCATTTTTCATTTTTTAAAGTGACTTTTTGTGTGTGTGTGTGAAATACAGGACCCAAAATAAGTCCTCTTCTAGACCACCCCCTTCACCGAGGGAACGCTAACTAGGCTTGTGGAAACTAATCAAGCACTTCCCACTTCCTGGCTTCCCCAGGGGTGCTGAAGCTCTGATGCTAGTCAGTGAAGAAAGATAAAAATGGCCGACTCCGCCCCTTCTGGAGCGGAGCGTCAGCGTCACTGGACTGCTGGGTAAATCAGGTTTCCTCAGCTGATTCACCTCTCACCTCAGCCTGGCGATGCTTCAAGCTGGCTTATCTGCTCCCCAAAGCTATGAGGGAGTTCAGGCAGCCAAATAAATGGTAGAGAATCCCCTCTCCACCTTCTGTCAGAACCCTCCCTCTCATGGAGTGTGCTCCCTATCCCCAGCTTGGCGGGGTTTGGGGCTTATCCCTGGGCAGCTATGTAAATCAACTTTCTCAGCAGATTAACCCCTCCCCTCTGCCAGGTTTTGATTCAATCCAGCTAGTTTGTTCGCTGAAGCTGCAACGGGTTCCAGGCAGCCAAATCCACAGAAAAGAAAGCTCTCTCACCCCTTTGCCAGAGCCCTCCCACTCTCAGAGAATGCTCCCTCTCACCGGGTCCTGTCACCTGGTTGCTGGGCAGGAGTTGCAGCTCAAACTGGCTTTTTTTTTCCCCTAAAGATGCAGCTCAGCCATCTGTGTTAAACACCACAGGCAGGCTTAAAACTCACAAATCTCTACCAATCAATCCATGCCATCGATCTGCGTAGATATATGTCCCAAGCTTCTCATTCCATGCATCCACAGCACAGATCCCTGGGCAGGACCCTGTCCACAATCCAGTGTCCTCCGGGAGCTCTCAGCGTGTGCCCTCCTAAACTGACACCATCTTCAATCGTCCCAGAGCCAATTATTGATTCAGAAGTCTGGTTCGCAAGGGAGGAGTTACTGTTTTAATTACAAGTCTGAGGCCAGCCAGTGACCTGGCTGAATGTTCAGGTCATTAGCTACAGCCCATAATTCAGGTAAGTGTAAAGACTTTTAATGCAGCAATTCCTATAAGGTCTTAGGATCAAAGGTGATTGGGAATGCACTCAGATAATAGAAATATAAAATAATAATATATTCAGTAGTGGGGACTATTAAAATCCAAATCTAGAGAACATTATCTGTTTCCCCCTCATTCTGGGATTCTTGTCACCTGGGCAGCAGTATCCAAAAGGTCCAAGTACAAATCTCCCCTATTTCACATTAATGCTGAGTGTGACATAAGTCCTCCAAAATCCCCTGTGAACAAAGGGACTTCAGACTAACCAAAAATTCAAGGTCAAAGTTAACAGGGTTCTCCCCTTTATTCCCAGACTCGTTGGGAGGCATAGAGCTAATGGTACTTGTACTAGTCATAGAGGACATCATTAAGCAAATACTAGCAAGATCACTGTTGGACCTTTTTTGCGGAAATGGAAAAGCCATTTACCAAATTTATTTGGAAGGATAAGGGGCCCTGAATACCTAAACATGTCTTTAAAAAAGAATGAACTTGGAAGACTCTCACATCCTGACTTTAAAGCATATTACTTAGTTACAGTGGTAATAACAGCATGGTACTGGCATAAAGACAGACACATTGCCCAATGGAACCAAATTCAGAACTCAGAAATTAACCCTCACATCTACAGTCAAGTGATTTTTTATAAGGCTGTCAAGCCATCCCAGCTGAGCCAGAACAGTCTATTCAACAAATAGTGCTGGGAGAACTGGATATCCATATCCAAAAAAGAAAGAGGACCCTTATCTCACACCTTATACAAAAATTAACTCAAAATGGATCAAGACCTAAATATAAGAGCAACAACTATAAAACTCCTAGAAAAATATGTAGGAAAACCTTTTCATTTCTTGTGGTAGGAAGTAGTTTTTAAATCTTATACCCAAAGCACAAGCCACACACACAAAAAATAGATAAATGGATCTCCTCAAAATTAAAAACTTTTGCACCTCAAAGGACTTTGTCAAAAAGGTGAAAAAGCAGCTTACTCAAAGGGAGAAAATATTTGGAAATCACATATCCAATTAGGGCTTATTATTCATGATATCTAAAGAGATCCTACAACTCAACAATAAAAAGACAAAGGACCTGATTAAAACATGGGCAGAAGACTTGAACAGACAATTGTCCAAAGAAGAAATACAAATGATGAACAAAAACATGAAAAAATGTTCAAAATCAGTGGTGATTAGTGAAATGCAAATCAAAACTACAAGGAGATAGCATTTCACACCTATTAGAATAGTCACTATTAAAAAGTCAGAAAACTACAAGTTTTGGAGAGGATGTGGAGAGATAGGAATGCTTATTCACTGTTGGTAGGAATGTAGAATGGTACAGCCACTGTGAAGGACTGTTTGGCAGTTCTTAAGAAATTGATTATATACTTGCCATGATACCTAGCAATACCATTGCTAGGTACATACCCAGAAGAACTGAGAGCAGTGACAGAAACAGATATCTGCACATCAATGTTCATGGCAGTGTTATTCACCA
>JAQZBX010049604.1:0-19874 GCA_029593785.1 Cabassous unicinctus
CCATGTGGATTATTCTGGAGAATGATCCATGTGCACTCAAGAAGAATGTATATCCCACTGTATTTTGGTGTAATATTCTGTATATGTGTAGTAGGTCCAGATTTTCTAATGTATTATTCAAGGTCTTTGTTTCTTTATTGATTCTCTGTCAAGATCTTCTGTCTAATGGTGATAATGGTGTATTAAAGACCCCCACTATAATTGTACAGGCAACTATTTCTCTACTCAGTTTTTTCAATGTTTGCCTTATGTATTTTGAGGTGCCCTGGCTAGGTGCATAAAGGTTTATGATTGTTTTTTCTTCATAGAATTCCCCTTTTATTAGTATATAGTGTACATTGTCTCTTAAAATAGTTTTGCATTTAAATTCTCTTTTCTCTGATACAATTATATTGAAATTTATTTGCCAATGGAAGAAGAAATTCCTATTTCTAAGGTCATATAGCTTACTCTTAGAATAATTGAGAAGAAGTCAAATTTCCAAAATATGGGGATAGACCCTCTAAATTATTCTCACTTAATATCTAAGGACAACCTAGTGTTGTACCTGGAGGGATGAATACTGCTCATTTATTTGTGGGAGAACTATGATATTAGTGGGAAAAAATGTAATGTCAAAATATCCAAGAATCACAATGTGTGCCTCTGTCTTAAAAGTTTATTATATTCTGACATGTGGTTTCATGTTAGAAAATATAAAAATGCAACATCCTCTTAATATGGAGTGATGCAGTAGATGCTTGATTTGTAATATACTTGCAAGGCCTAGGTCTTCATTGCAACCTTGTGCAAACATGCAAGAGTGATTTGCTGCAAATCAATTTGTATGTTCATTCTTTAGTGGCTCTATCTTGTTGATTTTCATAAAGCTACACTATCATTGTGATCCAAAGTGTTGTCATCTTACAAATTTTAACAATTTATTTTACATTCTTGTTTCTTAATCACTTCTCTAGCCATCTAAACATCCTGAAGCAATGGTTTGTAGGATAAAGAGCACTGTTAGGGAAATCAGAAAGCCTGAATCAAATTGTAGCTTAACCTCAAATTTGTGAACATTTGGCAATCATTTTATTTACCATGAAACTGAGGGCTAGACTTCCTTAAATCATTGAAAATTAATCTTCTGTGATTCGAATTCATTTTTCTAACTTACCCAACAGTCAAAAAGTAATGCAAGAATACCCTATGAGATTGTCGTAAGAATGAAGTGAATTTAGGACAGCATATATGCAGTGCAACCAATGTAATTTTTTTCAAGTATTTTTAAAAAATTAATGAGGTATTCACAAATTGTCTTTAAATGGCATCAGGTAAATTACTTGTGAACTAGTAACTATGGTTAAATGTAAATTAATAATAACACTGAATAAAATTCATTTTTTCAGAGAGGCCTTCCAGGCTTCCATATACCTCCATTATCATCCTAAACTCAATGGCTAGCTACCTCTAAATTAAAACTCCCTTATAGCAAAAATGTTATCTATTTTCTAGCTACTACTATTGTTTGTTATGTTTGCAAACTCATATAGGAAATTCAAAATATATTATTTTAATATATTATATTATCTTTTGTGTTAAAAACTTTGGGAAACAGGGGAGTGGTTGTGACTTATGTGGTTGAGCACCTGCTTCTCACAGGAGGTTCCAGGTTCATTTCTGGTGTCTCCTAAAAACAAAACAACAGATACAAGCAAAAAGCAAAATAAAAAACAACTCAGGAGAGCAGAAGTGGCTCAGAGTTTGAGCACTGGTGAAGTCCTGGATTCATTCCATGGCCTTGGTACCACAAAAAGAAAAAAAAAGAAAAAAATAGAAAACCTTTGGGAAACAAACATGACTTTGCTTAATGCTTGCAACTTAACTGGATAAATATATGAATAATTCACTCTTAATTTTTCTTGAATATTTCTTGTCCCATACTAAAAATCAATGTTGACAACATCCAGAGAGGAGACTCCCTGGCACAAAGGAATTACTACCAAGCACCAACTAGCAATGCAACACGAAAAGACCTTGACCAAAAAGGGGAAAAGGTAATTACAAATGAGTTTATAAAGCTAAAAGACTTCAAAGTGAGTCAGGAGGTCATTACAGAGGTTACTCTTATGCACATCTCAATAGGCTCTCATTGACTCCTAAAGTAATATTGCCTCAAATAGTGGAGCTCCTGAAGGCTCTGGAGGCATCCAGATGCTATAGGCAGGGCAGACAGCTCAAGAATTTGGTGCCCTTCCAGTGGGCCCTATTTTGGAATTTATGTTTCCCAGTGTGACAGAGTTGGACTCAGGTGTGGTTCCCCAAATCATGGCTCTTCTGCCCCTTCTATTTGAACCTACACTTAGTACTAGAGTCGATAGATGTCCCTTCCAGAGACTTAAGTCTTTAGGCTGTCCATGTGCCAGTTGGGCTCTGAATCTCAACCACCTATCTCCAGTTCATTGGACTCACCCAGGACAACTAACAAGTAGATGATGATGGACAATGACCATCCCATGGAACAGAGAGTCTGCAACTCCAAGCAAGATAGTCCCATCCATCTGCCCCATGAGATCTAATGTCCCTCTCAATTAGAGGCAGAGTGGGCATCACCATCCCAGAATTCTCAGGATTGGGGAATGAACAATGGACTAGAGTAAGCTTACTGTTAATCTACTATAGACTTATTGTGATTCTAACAATGGAAGAATGTTTATCATTGATGTGGAAGCAGTGGCCTCTGGAGGTTATGAGAGGAAGCAGAGGGAAGAAGAGGTGTAATATTGGGGCATTTTGAGGCTTGGGAATTTCCCTGAATGATACTGCAATGACAGATACAGGCCCTTATATATCTTTTCATAACCTACAATATTGTGCTGGAGAGAGTTTAAACTACAATGTAAACTAAAATCCAAGCTTAGTGACAATGTTTTAATATCTGTTTATCAATTAAAACAAATCTACCACCATAATGAAGGATGTTGTTAATGTGGGAAAATGTGGGAAGGGTAGGGAGTGGGGCATGTGGGAGTCCCCTTTATTTTTATGTAACATTTCTGCAATCAAAATGTCTTTAAAAAATAAAAATCTATATGAAAAAGTCTATGATGACTGGTTGTTGACAATACAGGAATGAAGATTAAATAATTTTTCATATGAGTCTATTTATTACTGGAATCATAGAAAAGTAAACAAGTGACAATGGAAGTGCAATATAGGGGGAAACAATGTAGAGAGGGGTCAATTTCCCTAAGGATTAATTAGGAAATTTTCTGGTCAGGTAAAGCATAGTCCTACCAGCAGTTTAATGAAATCACGTAGGAAAGAAGTTTCTTCATTTTGGCTCGACACACTCTCACATGTACAAATGAAGACCACATTTTTAGAGGTTTAAACTTGAGTCCGGGTCTTTAAACACAGTTTGAGTCTTGAGATGAGTTAACTGGTTAAATAAGCTAAATAATAATAGGTCCATCAATTTGTTCCCCTCTAACTTGGGAAAAGGCAGGATTGTGTGTGCATGTGTGTTTCTATTTGTGTGTGTTTATGTATTTATTTTGTGTGTGCATGATTATGTGTGTGAACATATATGTTTATGAGTGTGATCAGCATTATTACCTGTTTTTTATAGACTTTAATCAAGTACAAGTTAATATTTAATATATTACTGAATAGTTGGAAGCAACAGGAAATTTCATCACTTCCAAAAATGTGGTCCAGATTAGAAGTAATTTCAGAGTTTCAGGAAGCAACAATTATTATTCACTTCAAAGTATGGATTTAATTTCTGTCTTCCTTCAGTACTCACTCTGAGTTTCCATCCTTTATATTTCGAAGCATTATTGATAGGATTATTTCTCTCTACTGGTATATTTCCTCCTTAATATTATTATCTTCTTGAATTTGTTTCTCTTATTAAATTTTACAAAATGTAAATGAAATCTGACCTAGAAGCATCACAATGCCCTTGAGTATGGTGGTCTCCAAAAGGCATATGTAGAGACTTATGACCAACCAATTGGTAGTGTAATATGCTCCAGGGAGATATTCTACCACAGAATCTTTGAACAAATAGCAAAATCTTATATAGGCATCTTACTCAAAATCCCAAAAATATTGTTAAAGATTGCAGTAAATTGGTGAGTGCCAAATTCAGAAAATGCTGCTTAATATATGATAGAAACTCGTGATGCTTTTACTGGCTCTCTTCCAACTAATAACTAGCCACCTTGTGCTCCTTGTGTGGATACTTGGCCCTGTTCCAGAGGGAGCAGAGTAAAATCTATGTTCATACTGGGGTGCTTTTATGTCAGTGTCAATCTGACATAGATTGGTTTGGTAGCATAAAAATCTGAACTAGGAAATTCACCATCCTAGATCTTGCCCTGTAATCAGAAACATTTTATGAAAAACAATAAAGTCAAAGCACCATGGGGCAAGGGATTACTTGCTTTTAGTCATAGAAAAGACCATTCAGGGTGGGGAAAATATCTATTTCAAAGGGATTAGAGAAGGCATTTGAATTCCTTTAAATGTGTGTTTTCCTTAAGCCATTAGAAAGCATAATTCCAGCCCAATGGGCAGGCTCAGAAAAGATTAAGTGTACACTGCACTTCACATTTTCCTCGGGCTGAATTCCCTGATAGCATGACTAAACTATGAAGGAGAGCACCAGCCAATGACGAACCAATTTGCAAAGACTGTGAAAGGTATTTTTGCTTTGTTTTTAGTCCTGGCACTCATGTAAATATTTGTCATATCATGATCTCTATACAAAGTTAAGGAATAGACAGCTCAGGGACAAAATTGCAGAAATAATACTATAAATATTGAAGTCTACATTCTGTGACAAAAAATTATTAGACAACAAAACAATAAATGATGCCCCATCTAAAAGAACAAGATAAAAATCCAGACACAAACTTTAAAAATTGACCTTCAACTACTCCAGAAACTAACTGAAAACATGGAGAAAAATTCAGGGTTTAGGGGAAAAATGAAAAAACAATATGAGAATCTGAATATGAGATATACATTTTAAAAAGGAAGCAAACAGAAATATTCATGTAGAAACCACAATAACTAAATTAACACATCCTCTAGAAGTTTTCAAAAGCCAATTGAAGCTGGAAGAGGAAAGATTAGTAAGCTCAAATACAAGACAAATGAAAAGATTCAGAGTTAGGAGCAGAAAGAAAAAGAAAGAAAAAAGGAAGAGAACCTAAGAGAACTGTGGTAAACTATCAATCATGGCAATATACATAATTTGGAAGCCACAGAGGATGAATAAATAATGGCAAAAAAGTACATTATATATTGACAAATGGATAAATTTATCTAGGAGACATAACCATTAAAAATTATATATTTACCTAACTTCAAAGCCCCAAATGCAGATGCAGGCCCAGAAGAGTATATGTTTTGCATAATGCTTTTCTTTTTGGTTGATGGGTTATTTTGTAAAGAGCACCAACACAAGAACAATTTGTAAATACTGGTAATGTATTTTCTTTCATTTCATTTTTCTTTTCTTTTTAATATTTTTTGTTACCTTTCTCACTCAAGGAAATGTCTGACATATCACAAGATGGATAGAAATTTAAGGAACAGAGAGCTCAGGTTCTAAATCCCAGAGATAGCACAGAAAATATTAAAACATGCTATTTGCAATGAAAGAGTACGAGATAAACAAAAACAATAATAAAATAAAGACAGTGATGGCCCATCCAAAGGAAGAAGATGGAATGTCAGAAATAATTGACAAAGAAGGAAACAAGACTTTGGTCATACCAGACAAACGCTTTAAAAAAAATGATCATCCAAACACTCAAAACATGCAGAAAGATCTAGAGGATATCAGGAAATTATGTATGAACAAATTGAGAAATTCAATAAATGGATTGAAATTATAAAATGTAACCAAAGAGAAATACTGAAGTTGAAGACTACAATACTTAAATTTAAAATCCCTGAATGGTTTCAACAGCATATGAGATCTAGCAGAAGAATTAGTGAGGTGGAAGATAAGACAATTGAAATGATTGAGGCTGAAGAGTAGAATAAAAATGACAAATGCTGGATAGTACCTAAGAGACATATGGGACATGATCAAGAATACCAATATATGTGTTATAGGAGGAGATACAGAAAGAGAAAAAAGAAAGGGACAGAAGGAATATTCAAAGAAATAATCGCCAGGAACTTCATAAATGCAGTGAAAGTCATGAATATAAATATTCAAGAATCCTAATGAACCACATAGAGGATAAAATCATAGAGAAACATACTTCGACACATTTTGATCAAACTGTGAAATGCCAAGGACAGGGGGGAGTTCTGAATGCTGCAAGAGAAACAAAAATTTGTATGTACAAGTGGGCCCTAAAAGATTAAGGATCAATTTCTTGCTGAAAGCAAGAAGGCAGTGGGTTGTAATATTTAAAGTGCTAAAGGAAATACATGTCCAATAAAGAATTTTATATCTGGCAAGATAATCTTTCAAACATGAGGGAGAGATCAAGATATTTCCATATTTTAAATAAATAAAAATCTAAAGTAGTTCATCACTAGAACTGCCATATGACAATACTAAAGAGAGCTCCTCAGACTAAAAGGAAAAGACACTTGACAGTGGATTGAATTGATATGAATAATTAAGACCTCTGGTAAAGGTAAACATTTGGGAATTTATGAGTTCCAGTAATATTGTATGTATTTTTGTCATGTTAATTCACTTTTTCCATCCTACAAATTCTAAAATGCAGGCAAATATAAAGTAATGTTAAATCTATGGCTTTGGATATACTATGTATAAAGATATAATATATAACAAGTATAATTGAAAAGTGGGTGACAGAGGGGTCACATATTAAAAGTGCTTGTCAATATGAAATATAGTTAACACTATAATTATTATGGAATTTTTTTCAAATGTAACAAAGGTAATATCCTAATGCAAATATTTAATAATAGAAAAAATTGCCAGTTATATGGGAACTCTATTCTTTCTAATTGGTTTTTTGGTAAAATGCATCTGCTTCAAGATTTGAAAAGAAACAGAGAACAAATTGGGACTCTATATACTAACAAAGTGGTCAAGTAAAGAAGAGTTAATTATAAATATATATACACCTAACAGTCCTAAAATATATGGAGCAAATGTATTCATATTTGAAGGGACAAATAGATAGTTCTTCAGTAAAAGTAGGAGACTTCAATATACTGCTTTAAATAATGGATAGGACATCTAGACAGAAGATCAATAAAGAAACAGAAAATTTGACAAAACAGAAATGTAAAATAGTAATAAGAGGGAAAACTACATGAGGGGGCATATGAGAAGTCTCTCCTTTCTGATGATTTTCCTGTAAACCAACAAACTTTCTCGTTTCAAAAAACAGCAAAATTATTTGCTGATAATAAAATTTGTCTTGAATGAAAATTAGATGTTAGAAAAACTCGTGTCCTACAAGTATCAGTTGGATTTTAATATGTTAATTTTCCATAGATATAAGTTGCAAACTTATAAATTTTTAAGTATTTTCAATACTTCCTTAAAATGCAAAGGGCCCCTAGAACCAGAAGACAAGAGAACAGATGATTTATGTAAATTCTATTAAATTTTGTCTGCAATGTTTCAAAGAACCTCAAATAGTACAATTCTATACTTTTTCATATATTTTGCATAACATTCCTTAAAAATAATAGTATGGCTTTATTAGATGCTTGGCCATCATTTTCCCTCAAACTCATCTCTACATAGCAAATCTGCCTAGTTTTCCATTTTCTTTCATCCACCCTGAGTAACTCTTGCCATAACAGGGAATTTTTGTAGCCTCCATCAAACCAAACAATTCCTTCAGAGTTTTGCTCTGCTGGCCTAAAATACACATACAAAAAATGAGAACATGGAGTGATTAAATTTAGGCAAAGACCTGTTAAGATTTTCCAAACCTCTTGCTGAGAGTTCCCAGCCCTGGTGAACTCAACAATGTCCTACACCCAAGTCCAGGATGATTTATGTTTTCATCATTTCTTCTCTAATCACCAGATGTTCCCTTCCAAATTTCATAGTCGTGTTTATTTCTTGCAAGACTATGAGGAGACTTCCATTTTTCAGCCTTCATTTCCAAGACTTTCTTTTTAGCTTCTTAGCCTCTCCTTCATTCTGATATTTCCTGGCTGGGTAGCTATTAATAAGTCATCTTCAGAATAATGTTGAATGGCCAACTTTCTTCCAAACTCTTTGTGGAGTAGTAACTCACAATCTGAAGATACCTAACATTATTGTTATATACGAGGTATGAGGTTTGCTTCAAAGAAATTTTATAAGATTCACACTGTGTGACACAACCTGTTTTACTTGCTTTCTTCATCAAATCCATTCTAAAATGTATTCAATTTTCTTTAATATAATAACTCATTCAATTTTGCTTGTTGTTGGTGGTGTTGATGATTTTTCTTCCACTTATCATGTTAATACAGACTCATATAAAATTCAATTTTACAGGAGTTGTATGATTTAATGATATATTGAAATGTAAATAATTTTATTTATAATCTGATATAAAATTAAAAATGCATTGAATCATCAGTGATTAAGAAAATTTTTGAATGGTTCTCTTTTGTTAACAAAAATTTTCTGTTAATTTTATTGCTAACAAGGACTATTACAACTCTATCTGTTCTCAGGTATATAGCCTAAGAATCCTTACCAATCAGGAGTTGAAGGAAAACTGTACTTTCTGTAGAGTGAAATCACTAATTCCACAGGGCTCCTGAGATTTATGACCCACATGTGTCCTGCTTAAAGAATACTCATGTTTATATAGAATCTAGAAACAAAATTGTTTCTATGATTACAGATAAATGAGTTTCCCTGGGAAGTCACTCCTTGAATTTTATTCAGAGAAGAATGAGGCAGAATCACAAATTTTGTAAATTTTTTATAACTGCTCAAAAGTAATATTCCCATTACGGCAGAGAAACTGTTCCCTCATTTCTCAGGTATAATTGTATGCTTCAGTTTGTATGTTTCTTTAAAATGGCTAATGAAAAATCCCCCAATATAGCTGTGATATGTCTGAAGATCATTAGCATACTTAATTATGTTTGCTCTATATTATTAACCAATACTCACAGAGAGTTTGAATATTTCTTATTCTGGTTTTGTTATACATGAATAAGTTTGAAAAATCGTAACTGATGATATACATGTGATACATAGACTCTATTACAAATGATAAAAATATAATGATACAGAATTTACCAAGATATTGAACTAGCACAAGCACTATGTGTTAAATATTACTTGAAATAGTAAATGATAGCTAAGAAAATCAGAGGCAACAGTGAGTTAACATAGCATTTCATGGAAATCAATCCTCATAAGCAAAAATAGTCATTGATATATCAATGGTTAGGTTGAGATAACTCGGGGGGGGTGTTGTTAATGAACAAATTCTTTTTTTATTAGTAGGATATTAGGAACTAGATATGTTCCACAGAGATTCTTATTATATATTGTATTTCCTGTGTTTAACAATCGATAAGTGATAAGTATCCCACTCATTTCTTTCACATTTTAAAGCTGTGAAATTAGTAACTTCTAAATATCCCTGAAGTAATAAGGAGAAGGGATAAATGCATGAACTCTCTCTCCCTCTTATGCCCAAGGCTGTGCATTTAAGTGTCATGATGGACGCTGAAGTAGAAGATGTATCATACGTGTGACAGGAAAACTTGAGAATGTGTACAGAAGGAGAAAAATGCAATCTAAAGAGATAGAGGAATGAAATGAGACTTATAATGATCAATAATAATGTTTAGTTTTCATACAGGAAATTTAAAAATCATCTGGAATTTTGATATGTGCAATAAATAACACTTATTTAAGTAGTAGCCACTTAATCACTCAGTATTGTTTTTGGTATTTAATAAAATCTCTGCTTAAAAGACATTCTTTTTTTTCATATATTTGAGGATGACAGAAGAAATATGCAGAATTGAAAGGATTACTATAGAAAAACAATTTGCCAAAATATATTGCAAAATTGCTACAAATCATATGAATGTTATCAATGAAGGTAAAGCACTATTATTTTTATCATTATCATCTGCATATAAATAAAATGTTACCTATTGATATACAATTTTGTAATTACAAATTTATTATATATATGTAAAGTATTAATAAAATACTATATCTAACATTTTTATACTTATTATCCCTTCATTCTATGTTTTCTACATATAAAATTAAATAGTTTTGAAATGAGACCCTTCAAGATAATTCATTTTAGAATTGAAAGCATAATTATTACTGAAATAGTATTTTTTTATACCTTGGTATGTTTCAAGACAAGTACAAGTAAAATAGTTGTGGTTATAATGGTGATTTTGAATGAGGAGATTTCAGTAAAATCTAGAAAAGCATGTAGGCAAGATACTTGGACAGAAATTTAGGTCTTCATCAAGTATTGGAATTCATTACTGATGAAAAGAAATATGCTTTGAGAAGGAGTAATTCCAGGTAGGATGCTTTTCATTAGATGCTGTGTGCATGCAAGACAATAAACTTGAGAGACAGCCAGGTAATTCTGGCTACACATTGGAATCAATTAGAATCTAAAAGAATCAAATATTTTATGGATGTTGCTGCAAAGGAAGAAAGCAAGTGCTCACACTCATGTCTTACAGAACAACTGAAATCAGAGAGTGGTGATGCCTAATCCATCTGGACACCTTTGGAATAAAACCATTCTTAAAATAACCCCACAATCAATTCATTAAACTTGCTATGGAAACTACTTTTAAGTCATCTAGCTTAAGAATGGGGAATAAAAGCAAACATCCAAGTTACCTGGTACATGAAGAAAATCACTATACAATGTTCAAACAAATGGACTTATGCAAGACTTGTTTTACAGAATATATCTGAGATGACCATTTTCTAATGAAGAAAATGAGAATATAATCACTGGCCATGTCCTGCCTGAGTTTGAAAATATGTTTCACTGAAATAGAATCAATATGACTAAACAACCTAAAGGTTTATAGGCCTAGTCTTAGATCATTTAATGTACTTAAATTGCCTAATCATCTGAAGTTGAAATTAGCATATAAAAAGCAGAGTTATGAAACAAAGTGAAAAGGGTAATATGTGAATTCATAGGTTTCCAAATACTTGTCCCAATTTCTCTAAGCTGAATTCCTCATGAGAAGCCACATTGATAGCCATGGGAACATTTTATCTGTTAGTAATATCGGTTATCTGCTCTGGGTCTTTAGTATATTCTCACCATTTTATTCTTTAACTACAGGGAGTTGGAAACATATTAGGAAACATGGACAATCTCACTATTTTCACAAAATTCCTCCTCATGGATCTCTCAAACTCCTGAGAGCTCCAAGTGCTTCAAGTTCTGCTGTTCTTAGTGATTTATCTGGGATCCTTAACTGGGAATCTTCTCACTATTACTGTCATTGTAACTGACCCTTATCTGCACTCTCCAATGTACTTATTTCTAGGCAATTTATCCCTCATAGACATTTTCTCCATTTCAGTTACTGTGCCGAAAATGATTGTGAATTCTCTGGCAGGCAGCAAATTGATTTCTCTCCTTGCATGTGCTGCCCAGATCTGCCTGGTCATCTTCTTTGTATCCATAGAGCTGGCATTCCTTCTGGTGATGTCTTATGACTGCTATGTTGCCATTTGACACCCTCTGCACTATAGACTCACTGTCACCCCATGTATGTGCAGGCAGGCAGCTGGTGGCTCATGGGCAAGTGGCTTAATCCAGGCTGCTATTCACATGGGTGTCATGTTCAGGTTTCCGTTCACAGAGTCCAATGTGATCCATCAATATTTCTGTGACATACCTCAAATTTTGAGGATCTCATCTCTAGATGTTCAGTTTTCTGAGTCTGTGACCTTAGTTCTAAGTGCTTGTATTACATTAGTATGTTCTCCCTTCATGGTTAAGTCATATATTGATATATTTTCAATGGTGTTTAGGATGCCTTCTGTGGAAGCCCATAACAAAGCCTTACCCACCTGTACCCCACAGTTGGCAATTCTCATTTTGTTTGAAATTTCTGGGGTGACTGCTGTCTTTAGTCCTACTGCAAATAAAGCTTCTATTAAAAATATTCTCATAGCCATGTTCTACTCCATGGTGCCACCATTCATAAACCCCATCATCTATTATCTGAGGAACAGAGAGATAAACAATGCTCTGGGCAGAATGTTTCAAAGATAGTTTGAGTTCTCAAGGAAGGTTTTTCCTGATTTAAAATTTCTGAAAAATATTTGAGTGAAGTTTGAATTTTATTTGATATATGTTCTAAAGTTTAATCTGCCAGTGTTAAATATCCAGGGTTTTTTATTGTGTCTATCTTTTGTTTCCAATGTGATAGTGAGCTATACATTTTCTTTCAATTTTTTGACTCCATATATTTGTGTAATTCACATATTCTTCTGGAAAAAAATTTCCACGTTGTTAAAGTGCCTTGAATGTTTAGAATAATTCTGAGCTTTGGCAAAGAATGTTACCATATTGAGAACATTGGTGGGAACGATCAAACTACCTATAAATTTAAGAGAACGATACACTTGCAGGATACTGCCAACTTGGAACAGAATATTGAGTGTTTAGACATAGAGAATTCAATTCAAATTGCCCTCATATTCATCTTTCTACAATAGCTGCACAAATTAAAAGGTGATTTAATTGAGAAACCACTGAAGAATAATTAAGGGCACAATAAAGATATAGCACAAAAATCTGTGTTAAAGTTGTTTCCCTCATTGGAAAAATGGACAATAAAAACCTGGCCCTCAGCACAGACTATTTTTTGGGTTCTTTTTCGCTCTCCCTGTTACCTGGCTGAATAGGTGCATGCGTAGCTCCATGCACTCAATATTTCTGCATGATTAGAAGCAAGTAGTTACAGAGTGGTGTGAGATGTAGCAACAAGTAGAATTCTATTTTACTTGCAGAATATCAGATAAGTATTAGAATATGTGGTGCACTTTCATCACCAAAAAGTTTTTAAAAATGTATACTGTCAATATGGAAATACTTTTATTTCTCTGATTCTCAAATGAGCAGGCATTCTGATGGTGAAGTAATTAACTTTTTTATATCTCCAAATTGAATCTATGAAGGTTGCCTTTTTCTTAGAATCCATATCTAGAAACTTTCAGCCTTAGAGAACTAGTGCTCATTTAACTTCAGCCTTCATCCTGCAACTGATAAAATTGACACAGCAGGCTCACCATGGCTCAGTATTTCTGGCTGTGGTATATTCACTGCAGTGCCTGGAAATGTAGGAAACTGTATGCTGTGGAATAGGGGACATTTATAACCCTGCACATGGGGAAATTCTTAAGTATACATGCCCATGCCAAAGATACAATGCATGCTTAAAAAGGTACAGGGCAGCCCCTATTCTTGGACCTCATGCTATTCTATACTCTCATTGAATGGATAAGCTCTAAAGGACACTTGCACAACAATGTGTAATGAACTTTTGAATGCCAAAGATAGAGAATTATGGAAGCCACAATAGAGAAGGAATGTGTTAAATGCAAAGGAGCGTCAATAAGACTGAATGTCAATGTCTCAACAGAAACCATGGAGAAAAGAAGGCAGTGGACAAAATGTTAAAAGTGCCAAAAGAAAATAATTTCTCACTGCATCTGGAAAGGTAGTCATTCAAAAATAGTATGAAATTAAGACATTCCAAGATAAACAATAGCTGTGGGTAGTTCATCACACCTGCCCTATCAGCAACGATAAAGTGAGTTCTTCAGACTGAAATGAAATGATACTGGAAAAAAGATCAAAGCCACATGAAGCAATAAGGATTGCGTGTAAGGTTAACAACATGGGTAAATATGAATGCCAGTACTATTGTGGTTTGGGTTTGTAGTTCTAATATTTTACCTCCTTTATGATCTAAAATATTTAATGCATAAAATGTAATGAAAATGCAGTTGGTTTTGACTCATAATGTATACAAATATGATTTTGTAAAAGAACTGCTTACAGGTGGGAGGACAGAGGGGGTATAGGATCATAGCTTTTGTATGCAATTGAAGGCAATTTGGTATCTAAGGAAATGTGAGTGTTGTAGATTTAGGATTTTAATTTAACTCACGTGGTAATGGCAATTTTAATATTGGAGAATATCCAATCTCACAGAGAAATGAATTTTTAAGTAGCAAACTGTGTGGGGTGGGGAGCGATAGGGATACAGGGATTAATGCAGAGTGTGTGCGGGGTTCCTCTTTCAGATATGGGGAAGTCTGGGTAATGGAAGGTGGTGAGGGCACCAAAACAGTTTAAATATGAGACATCATGGAACTCTTTGGATGGCATGCTTTGGAGGGATTAATATCTGAAAGCTTATGTTTTATACAGGTTTCTTCAATTTAAAAAATAGAATGAGCAACTAAAAGAGATGATGACAGATATAATACATAATCCAGGATATAATCTAATAAAAAAGGAGAGGGGGCCAAAAAGGATATACTGGGGACAAAGGAAAAACTTTGAATTATACACGATAAATTTTAAATCAATGTTAAGTTTCTTGAAATTGAAAATTGCACTTACCAGTTTTGTCTATGTTCTGTCTTTAAAGTTTGTATTGTTTTTGTTAATTGCCTTGTAAGTTTGAAAATATTTTTAAATAAAAAGTTTAAAAACTATTAACCCTGGTTATAGTCTGAATTGTTCACTTTCTTCCAATACCTGAAGTATATTCTTATATTTTCAATATAATATATTCCACACCATCATATTTCTTATAAAAGTTAATTTTATTACTACTTGGGTCATCTGCACAGCTGTTACTTGGGAACATATCTCTGTCCAATTTTATATTTAAGTTACAGTCTTAAAAAGGCCATGGATAAACTTCTGGATATTTTCTTGTGGGATGGTGATTTTATTTTGTACCAACTCTTGAGTTGTATTTAAATTTATATTTATATAAAGAATTACTCTCCTAAGTATTCTTAATCATATTTGCTTATATAGAAACATTGATCTTTATTCCTCATGTTCCTGATCAATTTCTAATAGTTTTCTCTTTCTCCTTCATTTTAATTTTTTCTGCAATTTGCTATTTTATTTTATGGATATCTGAAGCCCTATATTGATATTTCCAAGCATGTGGTTTTAATTAATATTCCCTTTAAGAGGTAGGATATAGCAGTCAAGAAACTTAAGTTTCTTTAACTTGGGTGATTTTTCTGAGTTTTTTTCTTGTAATCTTTAAATTATCAAATTCATTTTTATCTCAATATTAGAATAATCATTTATTGTTAGCGTATTTTCTATATATTTGTATTTAATACCATATCATGAGAAATGATATTCAAATTCCTTTAAACTATACTTCACCAATAGTTTTCTATGTTGCTTAGTGATACCTCACTAAAAATTGTTATCTAATGCAACAGAAGACATTTGCAGAATGTAATATTGTAGTGACAGTACTGAAGTTGATTTTCACAGACATATTAAACTCTATGTTTGGTTACATCTTAATTTATATTGAACATTGGTCCAACAGCATAAAAGTAAAGAACAGCAGTTGGAAATTTATCTCATTCAATGTTCAGAGATAAAAGATTTAACCACTCTTCCCATTATTTTCTGCATGTATGTTCTTTCTCATTTTGAAATCTGGGAGACAATTAAATTCTGGCGTTGTTTCAGACTATTGTAAGAACAGAATACCGAAGGCCATTCCTATAGAACACAAGGACTCTTTCATTCACCAATTCTGGCACACTTCCAGAATGAACCCAACAGTTCAGTTTTATTTTCGTCTAGGAGGCTGGGTGCCAAGGACCACATATAAGCATAGATACATATAAGCAGCAAGATTGCAGAGAACAGACTCTGAAAATTGAAAATGCAGGCATAGTGAGGCAGGCAAAGCCCAAGCCACATCACACTTACCGGCCCAGGGCGGAAGAGGCAGGCAAACACTTCCTGCTGTTCTTGTGCTCTCCTGCTGCTTGACACAGGTACTTCTCTTTACTATCTTTAAAATCTGTCCCAAGAGCCAATAACATCCCATTTATAGGGTTCTCCCATAGCCTGTTCTTCAAATGTGGATGGTGTGGAGCAAAGCCATAGCCAACCCAAATGACTGTGTGTCATATGTGGAAAATAATCATTGTGGCTCACAGCACAAACTAAAAGTTTATTCATTACTGCATCCTAAACTAGTCCTAGTTGGCTAATACTGTAACAAATTGGTTTCCAAAGAAGTTATAGAACTTCGGAAGACAAACAGTGTATCCACATATCCTTGGCTCCACAACCTCACTAGAAATTGGTATAGTCAGGTATATGTTTTTCTTTCTACCGATTTTGTGGCTGTATCATGAGGTTACACATTTTTTTTTTCGTTCAATACCAAAGGTGAAGAAGATGCTGCTTTGTCTAAAATAAGATTTTTGTGCTTCCTCTTTGCAATTCCTTTGTAAGCCTTAAAAGTTAAATTACAAGGGGCTTATAATATCCAATTCAGTGCTCTTGTGTTGGTTCTCGAGAAAGAAATTTTCATCATAATGTAGTCAAATGCAGAAATATTTTTCTATTGTGTATATTTCTGTAATTTTCCTCTTCCTACTCTTCTTGTTCCTTCTACGACGATAAAACTGCCTGTTACTTTAAGCAACTGATGAAATCTACAAAATTATTATAATATTGGTTTCTTCTCAATGGAATTTGTAATTTTCTCCACAAAGTCTAGTATATCTATGCTACATATGTGCATATATAGGTATATATACATAAACTACATATAATTTCATGCTATTGTTTATTTTATATTTTATTTTCTTTCTTATTAATTACTTCATGGTTGATATTTCTTTGTTAATTTCTGCAAACATTAGATGTCTCAAAGCATTTTTCAATACTAGTCCCATATTACCTGGGAAGAATTTTTAACTTCCACATTAACAATTATATCTGTTGCTAAGGCAGGTGTTTTATTCCTTTTAGAATTCTTATACATTTTATTTCCATTTTCTTGCCTCACAAGTTTGCATCATAACTGTAGCAAGAGTTGACAGTTACCCTGTAACAGGAAGCCTCTGTCATGCCTTTGTTCTATGGTGTTTGGCATAAGAGAACTGCAGTTTTTTGTTACTTTTTTTCATAGTATATGTTTTTCAGTTATTTTTGCTAAAATTTTTCATCATGAATGAGTATTTTAGTATAACAGAAATATTATCTGACTTCATGGAAATAATCTTATAATAGTTCTTCTTCAAAAAAGGTCATAAGTCAAAATATTTAAAATTCTAATTTATTTTTTTACCTTACCATGCAGTTTTGACAACTGTAGCTTTGTAGGATTTTTTAAATCTTTATTATTATTATTTTTTAAAAGATACTTAGATTACATAAATATTACACAAAAGATATAAAGATTCCAATATGCCCCCACTCCCCACACCTCCTACAACCTCCCACATGAACATTCTTCATTAGTGTGGCACATTCATTGCAATTGATAAATGCATCCTGGAGCTTTGCCATTAAGCATGGACCATAGTTGACATTGTAATCTACACTCTCTCCCACATAGTTCTGCATGTTGTGTGATGATATAAAATGGCCTGTATCTGTCATTGCAGTGTCACTCAGGACAATTCCCAAGTCCTGAAAAATCCCCCATATTACAATTGTTTTTCCCTTTCCCTGCCCCCAGAGCCTCCAGTGGCCACTGGCTACACATCAATGTTGTAATTTCTTCCATTACTAGAATCACAATATATCTATACTAGAATATTATTAAGTCCACTCTAGTCCATACTTTTCCCCAATCCTGAGGATTCTGAGGATTCACACCACCTCCATCTGAGAGGGGGCTTATATCCCATGGGGAAGATGGATGGGACTATCCTGCATGCAGGTGCAGACTCTGTCCATTCTTTGGGGCAGTCGTTGTCCATCATCGTCTCCCTGCCAGTTGTCCTGAGTAGATCCAATGATCTGGAGAGTAGGTGTTGCAACCCCTCCAAGTTCTGCGCCCAGCTGGCACATGGACAGCCCAAAGACTCAAGTGTCTGGACGTACACCTGAAAACTCCAGCACCAAGTTTAGGTTTAAATACAAGGGACAGATGAGCCATAGGCAGGGAAGATATAATTGAGCTCAACTCTATCATTCTTGGGAGCACAAACTCCAAAATAGAGCCCACTGGTAAGGCACCAAACTATGGAGCTATCTGCCTGACCATAGGATCAGGGTGTCTCCAGAGCCATAAGGACCCCCACTATTTGGGGCAGTATCCACTTTTGCAGTCTATGAGATCCTGCTGAGATGTGCATAAGTGTTACCTCTGGGATGATATCCTGACTCACTTTGAAGTCTCTTAGCCATATACACTCATTTGTCTTTGCCTTTTCCCCCTTTTATTCAAGGTCTTTTTCCAGTTGCATTGCTAGTTGGTGCTTGGTAGCAATCCCTCGGCCCAGGGAGGCTCATCCTCGGGAGTCACGTCCTACACTGATGGGAAGGTAATGCATTCATATGCTGAGTTTGGCTCAGAGAGAGGCCACATTTGAGGAACAAGGAGGCTCTCAAGCGGCAATCCTTAGGCATACCATAACAGTAGGCTGAGTTTCAAATTCTAGAGCAAAGTCTCATAACTCTAGTTATCATTATCAAGAGCCTATCAGCGGATCATCCTCCTTTGCCAAGCACTGCCTCTGCACTTGAGGGACATTTGCTGCTCCCTTACAGAATGTGAAAGAGCCCTCCAGGATTGGAATTCAGTATTGTCTCAGTTATTGTGTGAGTCTCCATCCACTGTGACAATGTCCCATGAACATTTGAACATTTTTACATACCGTATATGTGTGCTCAGGTGAAATTCCTCCCATGCATCCCCCATCCCTGACACCTCACACCAACGATCCTCCCCAGCCCCAGTTGTAACCCTTCTGTAATCCAAAACTTTTTCAAAGATAAGGCCATTACAATAGCCAAATACAATTAATAGGAAAATGAAAAAAATAATGATAAGTTTAAATATAAAAGATTAATTTTCTAATTTTAAACCACATACAATTCTACAGGAAATATAACTTGGTTTAGATGAGTTGATCTTTGTCATATCACTAATATTTGTAGAATTTCTACATATATGCTAACTTATTTTTGAAATACAGTGATTCTTGAACATGTCCTAATCTATTCTGTCAAAATCCATTTTTTTGACAATCTTCTTCCAGCTTTCTATCCTACTTTGATAATTTGGAAGGTTGACATTATATGCTTTATATGGAACTCTCATAGTCATTTCATTCAGAAAGTATCCTAAGTGCAAGTGAGTTTTAAAGAGTCTATTACTTCACATTTCTGACTTTCTGTCCAAGTAATCTGATTCATATTTCCCTGGTTAAGGTCTCATCTTTAATTCTTTGGTTCATTTTTGTGATTTAAAGCATTGTGATTAAGTATATAAATTTTATTAATCCTTTTTACCTCATTTCAAATGCAGGATTCCCTTTATCTTTAGAAATAATTGTTTTGTAAGATTTTCCTTCCCTTTCTCTGTTTTCTTATTCTTTCCATATATTTTCACCAATAAATCATGCTCCTGGCATGTATTTTTATGTAAGTTTTATTTACAGTAATTTCCTCCCTAGCATTTGATTTATTTCAACCATCCCATATGTAAAGTTCAAAAGATCTATTGTTATCTCATTTTTCTTTTTCAGTACAAGGTGTTTTTCTTCATATATATGTGTGTATGTATTCATGTATACTTCACAATCCTTCTTTTTTTTTCTTTTCATATATTTATTGGTCAGTATGGTTTCCTATTTCATGAATTGCTTGTCACATTTT
>JAQZBX010049605.1:0-19874 GCA_029593785.1 Cabassous unicinctus
CTATTCCCACTCAGCACTCAGAGACACAAAAATACTGTAAGTCTCAATTAACAGCAGAATCTCAGAGGAAAGCTGTTTGCAATCCTAATCCAGCCTTTGGAGGAATAGAGATGGTCAGTTAACAATCAAAAAGAGGAAATTAACCTCAGTTTTTTACCACCTGGTGAAGCAGCCATAACGCACATATTCCACCCAACCTTTTGTTTTTAGTATGTACTTTGAAATGCTAAGGGTCTTGATTCTTGAGCCTTTGACTCTGGTTAAGCTCAAACAGCAGTCCCCAGTGATTTGCCTCTTACATTCTTTCGTAAAGTGTTGGTGGATGACTGTACATTTCAGTGATTTGAAAAATACCTGACAAAACTTTGACTCTGTTAATGTCGGAAGAGATGACACAGAATGTTTGTTGTAAGAGTTTCTGGTGTGAGTTTTTAACTGTCTCAGTGATACATACCTCTCGTTTTCAGTTGTCTTTTGAGATTCTGAGTTCATCCGCTGTGAATCAGAGTGTAGCAGCCCCTCTCCTGTGAGTGGCTGATGAGAACAAGAGCCAGACCACCAGCATAGTAGGGCAAATCTGGACAGTAGGACTTAGCAGGTTTGTATGTTGCTCCCAACTCCATTCTCTTTTTCTCTTGTGCAACCAGTTCTCCCATTCTCTTCCTGTTACTTGCTCCAGGGATAGGTAAAAAAAAAATATATATATATATATATTCCATCATTAGAAGATGGAAACTATTATACCACTTGGTATGTGCAGTCAAATATCCAAAAGGGGGAAATACTGCTTAAAGAAATACCTGTAAGCATTAAATTCTCTCCTTTATTTGTACATTTTATATAGATAAATTTTTAAAGTACTAATTAGGCATTAAATTTTTTCAAATGCACAGGTTTGTTGTTTTTTTTATACACTTTAATTGACTTTCTCAATTAAGTGTGTTAGATAGAAAAAGGCAGAACTCCACATCTTATCGCTATCAATTCTGAGCATGTGCAAGGCTGTGTAGGACCCAGTTTCTCTGTATATACTGTTCCAGTTCCCAGTCATCTATGTAGAAAGTGCACTGTGCTGCCCTCTCCCTACATCTTCAGCTGCGTCATTGCTTCCTGGTTGGGGTGGGGATGGGGTGGGCTGGGGAGGGAGATATATTGGGAGGAGGGTGGGTCAAGGCAGAAGGAGAAGCTGTTGAAATGAGGGCCGTGAATTCAGTTTCTGTTGGTTTGCGGTTGTGTTTGATTTTTGTTTGTTTCTTTAAAAAAAAAAAAAATTCAATCGGGCAGCTCCCTTTTCCACAAGCCTCTTTGTGACTGTAGAACTATTGTAGAGAAAATGTTCTTTTCTATATTATAAAAGAAATTATCCAACACAGTAATATTGGTACCTGTCATTTTTTCACTTCTGTTTAAAAAAAAATGTATTTTTAGCAAGATAACTTGGGTAATCTTCTAAAAAAGAAATTTAAAAACTCACTGTTAGTGACTTTGATGCCTTTTAAAATAAGAGCTTTTTCATTTCATTCCATCTTTAAAATTTTTTATCTTTGTTGTAGAATATTAAAAACTATTTTAAGAAAGATAAAAATTCTCTTTAAAGAGATCTCTAGAGTGTGTGAATAGAGCTCCAGATGCCTCTAAAAGCCGCATGTACAAATGAAGCTAAGTCTATTCCTGTCTGTTTATATTTGCTTTTCCTGTTTTGTAACCTCTTTGTACTTTGTTCATGGTGACTTGTAAGCTAAGGGGAAGGGGTGCCTAGATGCCTTTGTATTTCTCCATGTCATGCGCTCCTGGGCCAGTCGGCCTCCCTTCCTCTCCTTGTATGTAATATCACTTTTTTTTCCCCTTTCTAGCAAGTACTTTCAAAAGAACTCTGTACATTTTAACATAAAAAAAATAAATTATGTTGAGCCATTTTGGATGTCTGTCTTGCATGTGGAATTTTTCTCCCAAATATTTCACAATCTCCAATTTCTTTTCTACACACAGATCTATAAATACCAGTCTTTTTATGTTCTTCCTTTTAGAGCAAATATTAAGTTGATGGCCTTTACTTTGAAATTCTAGTTGTCATTCATATATGTTTTTAAATGCCAACAGTATAGATTTGCCTTTCCAAAAAAAATATGATGATGCCCTCACTTTGGATATGGTGGAATCCTAAAGGGATCATAATTCACCCAACCAAAGATAAGAAATAGAATTGCAATAACAAGTAGCTCCTATACTTGGAATAAATGGGAGTAAGAATTTCTATTAATCTTATTTTATAATATAACCAGATTTTAAAAGGGGAACGAAAGCCTTGTTTTTTTCTCATCTCATTTTACCTAATTATGTAATCTAGGAAGATTTGCCATTCGCCTTCTGCCAGAAATCCAGGTCCTGAACATTGATGCTCTTTCTTGGTGTTACTCTGAGTTATTGTACTTGCTTCTCATCAAGAGATGAGATATCCAAGATGGGGATCTTGGATATATGGCAGATTCCGGGAAATTAGATTTAGCTTTGGGAAGCTGACCTTAGTTTCTTAGGATAGGAGTGAAACAGGTACAAGTTTCAGTGATCCCCATAAAACTACTTGCTGTTTTATTTGCTTTCTCACACTGAGTTTGGAATTTAGGAAGTACACGTGAATAGTGTCTATGACAGACATTTGTTCTAAACCTCATGCCATTAAAGTTTAGGCAGGATAGCCATGTCATCTTAGGAAAAGAAATGGATTGTTTCCCTTGGTTTCTTCATTAGCTTGTGTAATCATGATTTGGGCACAGGCTCTTTTGCATTGTGCCGTTACTAGTGTTTACCTCAGAAACCTACTTTCTTGCCTTTGCTACTGCAAAGTACCTGCTTTAAGTGAATTCACCATAGAGCAATTCTGATTTACCTACAAAGGATATAATGTGACCAAAGACTATTAGGTTTTTTTAAGTGTCACCCCCCCACACACACACACTATATATATTACACTTGAAATAAAATTTGAATTTTATAATTTCATTTATAGACAACTCATGAATGATCTACTTTGAGTAGGAGAGGCACTCCCATTTTTTTTTAATTGCCCACCCTTTGACCTTTTTCACTTGATACTGGAAGGTAGATGTGGGAGAAAAATGTTACTCCCACATCTATTATTGGGTTATGCATTATTGACTAATGTATATATTGCAGAGAAGCCCACGTCTGCTGATACTAGAATCTATTGTCATGTGTAGAGATTCCTGGGTACCAGGCATCACATTCTATTAAAGACATTATCTCAGATGGTGCCTGGCATCCTTTGTAGCGTGGTGACAACTGTGTGTATTCACTGAGCACCAGAGTCTTTCAGGCTGGCATTTCTAACTCTCAGTTAGAATTATTATTTCAGGTTCTCCAGCCACCAGCCTGGACAGTGGATGGTGGTTTTTGTCATAGTCCTTCATGTAATCTTGTTTGAATATATAGGATATGGGTCAATGATCATGAGAGCTGAAAGGAATAAGGAAATGAGGAACAAAAATTAAAAGTTCTTGTTAGAACAGAGTATGCAGGGTGGTTATGACAAGCAGGGAAAAGTGAGCTATTTCTTATCCTTGATGTGATATTTCATATCCTTGAAAAATTCAAGTGAAACATTTTTGTAAAAAGTCAAAAGACCATCTAGAGTAATATTTTTAATCTCGGCAAATGTCTGGAATTCTTGAACATGGTCAATCTCCAGAACAGAACCTAAGCCATTTATTAGTACCTGTTAAGAAGCAGGATTTGTTGTGTAAGTGGTTATGGTTACATAATGCACACAGACCCCTGGATTTCCTTTCCAGAGTGACAGCTACAAATCGAGTTTAGTGGGGATTCCTTGCTATATTAATAAGTACCCTAAACACTGGAATACTGATTGTACAAAGCCCCAAAAAGGTGGCAGCTATAATGTTTGTCTGAAATAAGGAAAGCCCTGGAGTATGAGGTCTTGAGACCTTTTAAAACACGTAACCTTTGTATAAAGGGAATACCTCTGTAAAAATAAATCCAAGTTAAAAACAAAACAAAAAAAACAGAACATTGCTAGCAGTCCAGAAGTCCTACAGAGATAGTCATAGGGAATTATTTTCCTGAGGCTATATTGTGAATAAACTTTGTAAACTTTTTGAAAGTGAGATAATACATTCTTGTTACCAAGGAAAAAAAACAAGTTCTAACATTTAACTCCTTAATAAATAGACATTTCTGAAAGCCACATTTTAAGTCATCAAAAGAGAAGCAATAAACATTCTCTCGATGATGTGTTTGTTTTTAGCCAACCGTTTCTAGTTTATCCATGCACAAAGATAAGCAAGCAAGGATGAACTGACAAACTAATCCCCTGGGCTTGGAGCATGGAACTACAATGCTGCTGTAGCCAATGGCTATTAACATGCATTGCAAAATTGACACTTGGTTAATAATGTTGGAAGACACAAGCCATTCGAATCACCTCTCAAGTTATTTTAAATGGCCACAGAGTTTTTGAGCCCCAGAAAAATTTCATTTTTGAAAATTTTCACATAAAACTTCACATTGGTATTCTAAGTTTAAAAGTCTTTTATGAACATAGTAAAGAAAAATATTCATACATAAAACTTCTTTATTAGTTCTGAGGCTGTGCCCCATGTGGGAACAAGTTCTAATTATTTGACTTATGTTTACTAAAATTGACTGATTTAATTTTAAAAAATTTTAGTAAAAGCAATTTTAGTCAGTTATATCAAAGTGGTTGGATTTGATCATAGTTTTACAAAGAAAATGAAAACATTGACTAGGAGATAGTAATGAAGGCTTTACTAAAGGCAAGGACCTTTTGCAACATAGGATAATTACATGATTTCAAAACAGTTTAGGTCTAAAATAACTAGACATGACTAGAACTTCTAATTTCACATCCCCAAGAAGTTCTTGATTAAAAGTTGTAAATCTGAAAACTGAACAGTATAGACTATAGCAAGACTCACTTAAGTATAAAGGAAAACAAAACAGACCAAAGCTGTCCACTACAGCTTACCTCTGTGGAGTTACTTCTTTGGGGATCCCCTGCTGTGATACATCTTTCATCATTCTACTCCACCCTCCTCGATGCATCGACTGCTTTCAGCGAACTCCAACCCAAATTTCCTTCCTCCGCACTTTCAGGCATTGCATGAAAACAAAAAATGGTCAGAGAATAAGAGGGACTTTTTTCCCCCTTGCATCTTTTTTTTAAATTTTCAAAAAATTGTGACATACAGAAGAGCCCATAAAATGTGCAGCTTAATGAATTTGTATAAAGGGAATACCTCTGTCAAAATAAATCCAAGTTAAAAATAACAAATTGAACTTTGCCAGCCGCTCAGAGGTCCTACACCCTGACCCGCAGGCCTTTCTTATGGCAGCCTGCCCTCCTCACCAAGGATAACCACCATCAGACCTCTGTGGTAAGTACTTTCTTACATTCGCCTTGTCTTTTTACCACCTAGGTATGCATTCTGAAACACCATAGGTTCATTTTGCCTGTTTTTGAACTTTGTAAATGCCTTCAAACATTTTGCATCTTGCTTCCTTCATCATGTTTTTTGAGATTTATTCATGATGTTTGAACATCGCCGTAGTTCATTTCCGTTGTATTCTATAAGACTATATCAAAAATTTATACATTCGGAAGTTGACAGATATTTAGATTGTTTCCAGCTCTGGGCTATTACAAATAATATTGTTGTGTTTATTCCTGACTAGGTCTCCTACCTACACATATTCAGACATTTCTCTTAGGCATATTCCTAAAATGGAAACTGCTAGATGATAGGGTAGGTATATCTTCAACTGTACTAGATAATGCCAATAGTTTCCAAAAGTAACTATACTTTGTTGTTTTTTTTTCACTCCCATCACCAGTATATGAGAGTTCTGTTACTCCACATTTTCCTCAATACTCCTTATGTTCAGCTGTTTCAATTTTTGCCAATCTGTTGGGTGTATAATGGAAACTCTGTGGTATTATTTTGCATTTCCCTGTTTATTAATGAGGTTGAACACCTTTTTGTATGTTTAGTGGCTATTTGAAAGTTCTCTTTTATGAAGTGTCTATATTATTACTTTATTACTATTACTATTGTCTTTTTCTTATTGGTTGGTATGAGTACTTTATATATGTTGGATAAGAGTCTTTTGTTAGTTGTATGTTACACATATCTTCTCCCATTCTGTGACTTGCCTTTTTACTTTTTTATTGGTATCTTTTTACCAGAATTTTTTTTTTTTTTTAGGAGGTACTGGGGATTGAACCCATGACCTCATACACGCTAAGCTGGTGCTCAACCACTGAGCTACACCCGCCCCCACCAGAAGTTCTTAATGTTAGTGTGCTCCAGTTAAACAATCTCTTCCTTTATGGATAGTGCTTTTTCTGCTTGGATTAAGAAGTCTTTCCCTACCCTGAGATTTTAATGATATTCCCTATAGAGTAATTTCTAACTGCTTCATTGTTTTGCTTACATATTTAACTTTTAATGAATCTGAAACTGATTTTTGTTCATGTATGAATTAGGGATCTGGTTTCATTTTTTTTTCTCATACAGATTCCCAGTTCTAGGACCACTGTAGAAAAGACAATTCTCCACTGCTCTGTACCAGGTATCCATTATGCATAGGTCTATTTCTGAAGTATCTATTTGGCTCCATTGAACATATATATCTATACTGTCTTAATTGTTGTAACTTTATAAGAAGTCTTCATATTAAGGAAAGCAAGTCCTGCTTAGTTTTTTCTCGTCTTCAAGAGTGGTTGATTCTTCTAGACCTTTTCATGACCATATAAAGTTTAGAATTAGCTGATCAGATTCTTAAAAAAAAAAAAAAAAATCTATTGGATTTTATTGTGATTGCATTGTTTCTAAAAATCAGCCTGGGGAAAATTTACATTAACAGTATTGATTCTTATATTCATTGAACATGGTCTGTATCTGCATTTATTTAGGTCATCTTTTATTTCTGTCAGTGATTTTTATTGATTTCTGCATAGGTTTTCTGTACTTTACTTTTATTTTTTGGTACTTAATATTTTTGAAACCATTACAAATGTTAACTTTAAAAAATCATTTTTTGTTTTTTTCTGGTATACAGAAATACAAGTGTTTTTGTTTTTTTTTTTTACTTTGATTTTGAATTTAGTAATCTTGTTAAACTCACAAAGTATTTCTAATAATTTATCTATAGATTCTTTTGGGTTTTTAACCTATGTAATCAAATCATCTGCAAAAATGAGTTTTGTTTCTTCTTTTCCAATTCTTATACCCTTTAAAATTTTTCTGTTCATTAAGCACTGGATTGGGACTTCAGTATAATGCTGAGTAAAAGTGGTGAGAGCAAGTGTTGGGATTAAATTATGTGCTATGTGCCCCAGAAAAACAGGTTCTTAATCCATTCCTGTGGGTGTGAACGCATTGTAAATAGGACCTTTTGGTGAGGTTATTTTTAGTTATGGTGTGGCCAACTGAATCAGGATGGGCCTTAATCCTAATTGGAGGCCTTATAGAGAAAGCCACAGAGAGAAGCCATGGGAGAAGCAAAAATCTGGAAGTCAATGGAAGATTTTGGAGTGCTTTATGCAGAAGAGATTGGAGAAGATGCCACCATGTGACAGAAAAGCCAAGGAACTCCAAAGATTGGAAACCAGTCCTGGGAGGAAGCCAGCCTTCTAGCCTCTGAAACCATGAACCAATAAATTCCTGTTGTTAAACCAACCCATTGTATGTTATTTATTTCAGGAAAACTAAAACAGCAGGCATGCCGTTAGTCAGATTAAGGAAGATTCATTCATTCTCAGTGTCTTAAGAGTTTTCATCATGACTGGATGTTGAATTTTATCAAATGCTTTTTCTGCATCTTTTGAGAAGCCATGTGATTTTTCTTCTGTGATCTGTCAACATGGCAAAACATTGATTGCTTTTCTAATGTTAAACCAATTTGTGAATAAATCTAAATGATATACACACATATACACATATATATGTATATGTATACAACTGAAATACAAGATGACAATTTCAAATGGGTTAGGATGGAGTAAAGGTGGAATAAGTAAAAAGACCCATAATAAGTAGACTTCAAGCCAATAGTTTAATATCAGTAATGAAATTATTTGTAAATGGGCTAAATACTCATTTTAGAGATCTAGATTGTTAGAAAGAAAAAGACAACCTACAAAACCCTACTATATGCTGTTTACCAGAGAAACATCAAAAGCATAAGGATACCAACAATTTTAAGATAAAAAGTGGAAAAAGATATACCAGGAAAATACTAACCAAAAGAAAGCTACTCTTGTTATATTAACATGAGACAAAATAGAATTTAAGGCAAAAAAAAGATTACTAAGATAAAGAGGGTTACTTAATGGTAAAAGTTTCAGTTCACAAGTAAGATAAAAATTCTCAATTCGTATGCACTTATTATTTCAAAGTATATCAAGTGAAAATGGGCAGAACTGTAAAGAGAAATAAAATCTGTCAAAAGTGGGAGATTTTAACAGCCTTTCTAACTAAGTATTAATAATAGAACTAATCATCTGAAAATCAGTCATGATATAAAAGAATTGAACAAGAATAACAAAATTGTCCTAATGGCCACATATAAAACATGACATGGAACAGTAGCAGAATATGTAATAGTTTTTAAAATTGGTGATATACACCCTGAAGAACTAGAAAAAGAAGAGCAAACTAAACCCAAAACTATTAGAAGGAAGGAAATAATAAAGTGTAAAGTGGAGATAGAGAATAGACAATAGAATCAATGGGAAAAAAGTAGGTTCTTCAAAAAGATCAATAAAAAAGACAAACTGTTCACTAGATTGGCAAAGTAAAAGGAGAAAAGATGCAAATAACTAAAATCAGAAGTGAAAGTGGGGCTATTACTCCTGGCCTTACAGAAATAAAAAGGATTGTAAGAGAACACCGTGAACAATTGTATACCAACAGATTAGATAACCTCAATGAAATTGACACAGTCCTTGCATTACTAAAAACACATAAATTACCTAACCTGACTCAAAAAGAAACAGAAGATCTCAACAGATCAATGACATATAAAGAGACTGAATCAGTAAAAAAAAAAAAAAAAAAAATCTCCCCACCAAAAAAGTTCAGGGCCAGATGGCTTCACTGGTAAATTCTACCAAACATTCCAAGAATTAACACCAATACTTCACAAACTCTTCCCAAAAATTTGAGGAGGAGGGAATACTTCCTTACTCATTCTGTAAGTCCAGATTTACTCTGATGTGAAAGTCAGATAAAGACACCACAATACAAGAAAATGACAGACCAATGTCCCTTATGCATACAAATGCAAAAATCCTCAACAAAATACTATCAAACCATATCCAATCACACATTAAAAGGATTATGTGCCATGATCAAGTGGTTCAACAGAAGAAAATCAATATAACATACCACATTAATTCAATGAAGGAAAAAAACCCCACATGATCATCTCAATTGATGCAGAAAAGACATTTGACAAAATTAAGCACCATTATTGATAAAAACATATATAAAACTAGCAATAGAAGTGAATTTCCTCAACATGATAAAGGGCATATATCAAAAACCAATAAACATATTCAGTGGTGAAAGACTGAAAGCTTTCCCACTTTGGTAAGGAACAGAACAAAAATGCCTGCTTTCAACACTTCCATTCAGCATTGTACTGGAAGTTCTAGACAGATCAATTAGGCAAAGAAAAGAAATAAAAGGCTTCCTAAATGGAATGAAGAAAGAAAACTATCCCTATTCACAGATGACATGATCTTATATATAGAAAATCCCAAAGAATCCACAGCAAGGTGACTTGAGCTAATAAATGAATTCAGCAAGTTGTGGGGAACAAGATGAACACACAAAAATCAGTGATGTTTCTACACACCAGCAATGAACAATCCAAAAAGGAAATCAAGAATAACAATTCCATTTACAATAGTAGCTAAATGAAATGAAATATCTAGAAATAAATTTATCCAATGATTTGAAAGAAGTATACACTAAAAACTATAAAACTGATGAAAAATTAAATAAGACCTAAACAAATGGAAAGATCCTGTGTTCATGGATTTGAAGACTTAATATTGTTAAGATAATATCCAAAGCAATTTACAGATTCAATGCAATCCTGATCAAAATTCCAGCAGCTATTTTTGAAGAAATGACTAATCCTCAAATTCATGTGGAATTGCAAGGAACCCAGAATAGATAAAACCATGCTTGAAAAGAAGTTGGAGGGCTCACACTTCCTAATTTAAAAACTTACTACAAATCTACAGTAATCAAAACAGTATATCGGAAGCGGGTGTGGCTCAGTGGATAGAGCCCCCGTTTACCATATGGGAGGCCCGGTTCGCGTCCCGAGGCCTCCTTGTGAGGGCACGCCTGCCTGAGCGGTGCGGTGGGCTGATGCAGCAACCTCACGGCAGGAAGCGGGTGTGGCGCAATGGATAGAGCACCCGTTTACCATATGAGAGGCCCCGGGTTCGCTTCCCGGCGCCTCCTTGTGAGGGCAGGCCAGCTCACGCTGCGCCGTGGGCTGATGCGGCAAGACCTCACAGCAAGGGGGAGATAAGCAGCAGACACAGAGAAGACACGCAGCGAATGGACACAGCAGCACAAGCAGCAAGGGGGGGATAAATAAAATAAAATAAATAAATCTTTAAAAAAAAAACAAAAAAAACAGTATAGTATTGGAGGATAAGGATAGACATATATACCAGTGAAATAGTATTGACAGTCCAGATATAAACTTTTACATCTATGGACAACTGATTTTCAAAAACAGTGCCACGGGGAAGCGGGTGTGGCTCAGTGGATAGAGCCCCTGTTTACCATATGGGAGGCCCGGGTTCGCGTCCCGAGGCCTCCTTGTGAGGGCATGCCGGCCTGAGCGGTGCGGTGGGCTGATGCAGCAACCTCACGGCAGGAAGCGGGTGTGGTGCAATGGATAGCGCACCCATTTACCATATGAGAGGCCCTGGGTTCGCTTCCCGGAGCCTCCTTGTGAGGGCAGGCCGGCTCGGCGCTGTGGGCTGATGCGGCAAGACCTCACAGCAAGGGGGAGATAAGCAGACACAGAGAAGACACGCAGCGAATGGACACAGCAGCACAAGCAGCAAGGGGGGGATAAATAAATAAAAATAAATAAATCTTTAAAAAAAAAAAAACAAAAAAAAAAAAACAGTGCCACGTCCACTCAGCAGGGAAAGAGTAGTCTCTTCAACAAATGGTGCTGGGAGAATGGATATCCACATGCAAAAGAATGAAAGTGGATCCCTACCTCACAACATATACAACAATTAACTCAGAATGGGTTTAGCTCAAAATGGATTAAGAGCTAAAACTATAAAACTCTTAGAAGAAACCATAAAAAGAAAAAGAAAAATTTCAGATCCTTGTATACGGCAATAGATTCTTAGATGTGACACCAAAAGTATGAACTACAAAAGAAAGTAGATAAATTAGACGTCACAAAAATTAAAACTTTTGTGCACCAAAGGACATTATCAAGAATGTAAAAAGACAACCTACAGAATGGGAGAAACTATTCAGTAGTCATGTATCTGATAGAGGGCTAATGTTCAGAAAATACAAAGCACTCCTACAACTCAACAAGAAAAAGATTAAAAAAGAAAACAATTAAAAATGACTTGAATACACATTTCTCCAAAGAAGATATAGAAATGGTCTGAAGGCCCATGAGAATATGCTCAAAATCATTAGTTTAGGGAAATGCAAATCAAACCCACAATGAGATACTCACAATCTCTAGGATGGCTTTTTTTTTTTTTTTTAACATGGGAAATAAGTGTTGGTAAGGATGTGGAGAAATTGAAACCCTCATGCATTGCTAGTGGGGATGTAAAATTGTGGCGCCACTGTGGAAAACTGTTACATGTTTCCTTAAAAGATTAAACATAGAATTACTATATGATGGCAGTTCCACTCTAGGAACCTGTGGTAGATTTGATCATGTTACCAGGAAAAGATACGTTCTTAATCCTCATTTCTGTGGGTGTGAAACCATTTGTAAATAGGACCTTTGAAGTTATTTTTAGTTAAGGTGTGGCCAGCTGAATCAAGGTAGATGTTAATCCATATTACTGGACTGTGATCTCTTGTAAAAGAAAAAACTGGATGTCAAAAGTTAGAGAAGGCTACAAGAAGAAGCTGGAGGTCAGCAGAAACCAGAATAGTAGACGGTAGATTGTCCTGTGATGGGAGGCAGAGATGCAAGCCAAGGAACCCAAAGGACTGCAGCAAACCAGCCTCAGAACACTATAGACTTTGAAGAGAAAGCATAGCTTTGCTGATGCCTTCTAAGTCATGAGCCAGTAAATTCCTGTCTTTAAGTCAAAACCAGTGTATGGTATTTGTGACAGCAGCTCTGGCAAACTAAAACAGTTTTTGGTACCAGAAAATGGGGTGCCACTATTACAAATACGAAAAAAAGTAGATGTGACATTGGAACTGAGTAATTACAGGCTGGAAGAATCTTGAGGTAGTCAGTAGAAAAAGCTTAGAATGTTTTGAAGACATTGTTAGTAGAGATCTGGATATTAAAGAGGTTTGGGGTAAGAGCTCAGAAATAAGTGAAAGCTGTAGAGAAAATTTCTATCTTCTTAGAGAATACATAAATCATCATGAGCAGAAAGTTGGTAGGAATATGGTTATTAAAGGTGATGAATATGCTATTGGAAACTGGAGGCAAGGCCATCCTTGTTATAAAGTGGCAAAGAAATTGGCAAAATTGGGTTCTGATGTCAGATGGAAGGCAGAACTTATTTAGCTGAGGAGATCTCCAAGCTAAGTAGGAAAAGTGCAGCCTGGTTTCTCCTTGCAGCTTACAGTACATTGAAAGAAAGAAGGTATAAACTGATAACTCAACTGTTAAGCATAAAGGAACCAGCACTTGATGATTTGGGAAATTCTTTGCCTATCTAAATAGTGTGCTCTGAGACCAGGGCCAGAAGTGGCTCTATCACGGCGCTCCCTGAGCTCCTGGCAGGTAGATTCCCAGACAACAGGGCTGTAATGTGAGGGTATGATTGAACCACCCTTTGGTAAGGAGCTAGATGTATGACTCATGGATCCAGTCAGCCATCTTGGAAGAAGCCAGGATTGGAAATGTATTTGTCTAGGAAGGATCTGTGGAAAATCCCTTTGTCTGATAGTCTGGACCCCCTTGAACTACATGCAAAACTGACAAGGTTTTCAAGAATATTGTATGAGAAGGTGCACTGCTAGTATGGACTGAAAGGGACAGAAACATGATGAAATGAAGGAAAAATGACTTTGGGGCAGAACCATCAAAGCAGAGGTCTGGGCTGAAGAGACATCTCTTCTGGCCAAGAGAGAGGGGCTATCTTAATTTGTCAGACTGCTATGACAAATAAAACACACAATGGATTGGCCTAGACAACAAGAATTTATTGGCTTATGGTTTTGAAGTTAAAATAATCCAAAATCTAGGTATTGGCAACATTTGCTTTTTCCCCAAAGACTATAACATTTTGATGTTAGCTGCTGGAAGTCCTTGGGTTTCCTTGGCTTGTCTCTCACATGGCAATCTCCTCTCCCTTCTGGAGTCTGTGACTTCTGGGTCGTCTCTATAAGGCCTCCAGCAACCTAGCTTAAGGCTCACTCTCATTCAATTGGACCACACCTTAAATACAAATAACATCTTCAAGTAGTCCTGTTTGCAGTGGGTTCACACTCACAGGAATGTGGATTAAGATTAAGAACATGTTTTTTCTGAGATACATAGCTCTATCAGCCACAGGGAATTCCACCCAAACCTTCCACCCCAATGCTTACAGAGAGTGGGGCCTAGGCTCCAGTGCATGGGCTGCTCCCCATGAGGCCCAGAGGACAAAACATCCATCCATAGATGACTCTCAGACCTTGAATTCTAATGGAGTTTGTCCTACTGGAATTCAGACTTGCTTGGAACCCACAATCCCTGTTTTCCTTCCAATTTATGCTTTCTAGAATGGAATGCCTGTCCCACCATTTTATTTTGGAAGCAGATAAGTTGCTTTCTAGTTTTCACAGGTCTATAGATGGAGAGGAATTTTGTCCCAGTACAGACCACACTCATAACTAATTTTGATGAGACATTAGACTTAGATTGTTACTGAAATGACTTAAGGCTTTTGGGATAGTGTGATAAGGTGAGTGTACTTTGTATGTGGGAAGAATATGTCTTTCTGGAGTACATAGGGTGTGTTGTGGTAGATTGAATCATGTTGCCCAGAAACACACATTCTTAATCTTCATACCTGTAAGTATGAAACCACTTTTAAATAGAACCTTTTTAAGTTAAGGAGTAACCAACTGGATCAGGGTGGGCATTGATGCATGTTACTGGAAGCCTTATAATAATAATAAGAAACTGGAAACCAGAAGTCAGAGAAGGCCACAACAAGAAAGCAGGAGTCAGTAGAAACCAGAAAAGCAGACACAAGGAGAGGAAAGTTGTCATGTGATCAGAGGTAGAGACCAGACAAAAACAGAATGCTATAGATTTTGGGGAGAAAGCATAGCTTTGCTGATGCCTTGAGTTTTGACTTTTAGCCTTTCAAACCTATGAGCCAATAAATTCCTGTGGTTTAAGCCAACCCATTATGTAGTATTTGTCATAGCAGCCTGGCAAACTAAGGCAATTACCCAAAAGAATTGAAAGCATGGACTCAAACAGATAATTGCACACCAATGTTCATAGCAGCAACATTTACCATAGCCAAGAGGTAGAAGCAACACAAGTGTTCATTGAATAAGACTGTTTTTCTTTCTCTTGACCAAGCTGCCAGCCTTATTCCTCATGTGCCCCTACCCACACCCTCTCTGTCCTGTCTACCTTGAAATTAATCTTGCAACTGTGGGACTAAAGAGAAAAACAACTCAGACTATAGACAATAACACTTTAGACTATTCTAAATATCAGACTTGCCCCCTGACTTCCCCTCTCCTCCTCACCCCAACCTTTATGCTTCCAGACACCTGAGAGTCTCCTATTTAAGTTAGTTACTTATCTCCTTCCTCCTTTTTCCCAGCCATTACAGACTTCAGGCAGCCTAATTATTGCAAAAGAAAATATAACGAATTAAATGCTCTCCAGTAAAAAGGCAGAGATTGGAAGAATGGATAAAAAAGTATGGCCTAACTATATGCTGTTTATAAGAAACCTTAAATTCAAAGGTACAAGTAAGTTGAAAGTGGAAGGATGGAAAAAGTATACCAAAAGAGAGCTGGTTATGCTAATATCAGATGAAATAAACTTTAACTCAAAAATTGTTATGAGGGTCAAAGAAGGTTTCTATATAATGATAAAGGGGTCAATTCAACAAGAAGATGTAACAATTATAAATATATGCACCTAATGGTAGAGCCCCAAAATATATGAAGCAAATATTGACAAATTTGAAGGGAGAAATAGATGGTCCTACATTAATAGTAGGAGATTTCAATGCACCACTTTCAATAATGGAGAGAACATCTAGACAAAAGAGCAATAAGGAAATAGGGGACTTGAACAATATTATAAACCAATTAGACCTAACAGATATATGTAGAAACTTCACCCAACAGCAGCAGAATACACAAATTCTTCTCTAGTGCATATGGATCATTCTCCAGGATAAACCATATGTTAGTTCACAGAACAAGTCTCAAAAAATTAAAAAATATTGAAATCATACAATGTATCTTTTCTGACAACAATGGAATAAAGCTAGAAATCAATAATAGAGGGAAAATTGGAAAATTCACAAATATGTGAAAATTAAACAGTACACTCCTAACCAATGGGTCAAAGAATAAATCACAAGGAAAATTAGGAAATATCTTGAGGCAAATGAAAATGAAAACACATTTCAAAACGTACGGTTTTTGACAAGACAGTCAAACCCTCCCAGCTAGGCCAGAGCAGTTTATTTTTAAAAATGGTGCCGGGAGAACTGGATATCCATATCTAAAAGAAAGAAAGAAGACCCCTATCTCACACCTTCTACAAAAAGTAACTCAAAATGGATCAAGGACCTAAATATAAAAGTGACAACCATAAAACCCCTAGAAGAAAATGCAGGAAAACATCTTCCAGATCTTGTGGTGGGTGGTAGTTTCTTAAACCTTACCCCCAAAGCACTAGCAACAAAAGGAAAAATAGATAAATGGGACCTCCTCAAAATTAAACACTTTTGCACCTCAAAGGACTTTGTCAAAAGGGTGAAAAGGCAGCTGACTCAATGGGAGAAAATATTTGGCAATCACATATCTGATAAAGGTTTAATATCCATGATATACAAAGAGATCATACAACTCAACAGTGAGACAAACTACCAGATTTTAAAATGGGCAAAAGACTTGAAAAGATAATTGTCCAAAGAAGAAATACAAATGGTGAAGAAACACATGAAAAAATATTCAACATCACTAGTGATTAGGGAAATACAAATCAAAAGTACTTTGAGATATCATTTCACATATATTAGACTGACCGCTATTAAAAAGTTGGAAAACTAAATGTTGGAGAGGATGTGGAGAGATAGGAATGCTTATTCACTGGTGGTGGGAATGTAGGATGGTACAGCCACTGTGGAAGACTCTTTGGCAGTCCCTAAGGAAGTTGAATATAGACTTGCCATGTGACCCAGCAATATAATGACTAGGTATATACCCAGAAGAACTGAGAGCAGAGACATGAAGAGATATCTGCACACCGATGTTCATAGTGGCATTATTCACGATTGCCAAAAAATGGAAACAACCCAGGTGTCCATCAACTGATGAATGGATAAACAAATTGTGGTGTATACACACGATGGAATATTATGCAGCAGTAAGAAGAAATGAAATTGTGAAGCATATGGCAACATGGATGAACCAGGAGGACATTATGTTGAGTGAAGCAAGCCAGGCACAAAAGGACAAATACTGTATGATTGCACTATTATGAACTAAATATATTGTGTAAACTCATGGAGTTAATAATTAGAATATAGGTCACCAGAAAATAGAAGGAGGGTAGAGAATGGAAAGTTGAATCTGTGCAGAATTGGTAAAAATGTTGTTTGTAAATCTTTGGAAATGAATAGAAATGGTTAAAGCATATCATGGTGTTTGTAACTAGCAGTGCTATTGTGTGGGTATGACAGTGGTTGAAAGGGAAAGTCTAACATCATGTATATTACTAGAAGAAAAGCTAAAAACCATAAGATGGGACTGTAAAAGATAGTAAAACCTCATATAAAACACGAATTTGGGTGAAATTGCATCTGTAAGACTGTTTTTAAAAAATGTAAATACAAATATACTAGAGAGAAGGAAAAAGAATAGCAGCTATGTACAGCAGGGAAAGCACGGAGAGATTGAGAGGTTATGAGTTTTGTTTGTTTTTTGTTTATTATTATTATTGAAATAATGAAAGTGCCCTAAGAATAACCAAAGTAATGAATGCACAAATATGTGATTACACCGAATTCCATTGATTGTACACTTTGGATGGATTTATGCTTTATTAATATTTTTCAATAAAATTGATTTGTTGAAAAAGCTTACGGGATACAGCAAAAGCAGTGCTGCAAAGGAAACTTATAGCTCTAAATGCTTACATTTAAAAAAGAGGAAAGATCTCAAATCAGAGACCTAACTCACAACTGGAGAATCTAGAAAAAGAAGAGCAAACTAGATGGGTAGTGATATTACTGGGTTTGATGGTGCAGGGTTGACAGGTGGGTAGATTAGGAAGGGCGGGTTAGAATACCCAGGATACTGGGGGGAGAGATGGGAGGGGGACTAGGTGCCTAATAGGTGAGGATAATCAGCGTGTCAAGACCTCTTGTTGCATGCAACTATGAATCTTGTCATCCAATGAGTCAAGACATGTGCCCCAGGGGGATGGGGAGGAAGGAACATACAAGATCAAACAGGGGATATTTAGTGGTCAGGGGAAATATTTTTCATTACCTTACAGAAATGGACACAGGACATGGTAAATATCATCAAAAATTATTAAACTGGGAAGCGGGAGAGGCTCAGTCGATAGAGCCCCCGTTTGCCATATGGGAGGCCCCAGGTTCGCTTCCCGGGGCCTCCTTGTGAGGGCAGGCTGGCCCGCGCAGCCTAGTGGGCTGATGCAGCAAAGCCCTCACAACAGGAAGTGGGTGTGGCTCAACCAATAGAGCCCCCGTTTACCATGTGTGAGGCCCTGGGTTCGCTTCCCGGGGCCTCCTTGTGAGGGCAGGCCGGCCCGCGCGGCGCGAGGGGCTGATGCAGCGGGACCTCACAGCGAGGGGAAGATAGGCAGACACGGAGAAGACACACAGTGAATGGACACAGCAAGCACAAGCAGCAAGGGGGGGATAAATAAATAAAAATAAATAAATCTTTAAAAAAAATTATTAAACTGTACTGTCTAAATTTTAAACTATACTGTAAACCATTGACAATGTTTAGTAGCTATGTCTCACTATCTGTGTAACAGTTATAACAATGCTACCATCCACATAAAAAAGGTTTTAATATGGGGTGAGGAAAGGAGGTTGCTTATATGAGAGTCTCTAGTATTCTGTGTGTGACTTTGCTATGACCTAAAACTTCTTTGAAAATTAAATGAAAGTTTGGGAGACACTGGGGAGTGAGAGAGGGAAGGTGCCATGGTACAGACAGGACACCTGATAATGCAGTGATAAAAGGGGGAAAAAACAATATATTTTTTTATTTAAAAAAAAATTTTTTTTTCCCCATATTTTGAATGTCCCAATCCTTTAATTTAATTTTAATTTTAGGGTTTTTTTCTGAGTTTCCATGTATTTTATCTCTTACATTTAAGCTTATTATTATTATTTCATTTTCCTATTTGTATTTGGTTATTATGTGGGCTTCATCTTCAAGAAAGGTTTAGATCACAGAAGGGTTACAACAGGGGCAGTAGAGGATCATTGGTGGGGGTTGTCTGGAATGGGGGTTTCATGGGAGGAAGTTCACCTGAATATACATGAAAGTTATATAAAAATGTTCAAATGATCAAGGGATGGGGCATGGTCACAGTGGGTAGACAATCACTCAATATATGAGGGAATACTGAATTTCCAGCCTGGAGAGCTCTGCCACATTCTCCAAGGGAGCAGCAACAGTCCCCCGAGTGCAGGGGCAGTGTCTGGCAAAGGAGGGTGGTCCACTGATGGGTTCTTGTTATTGATGACTAGCCTTACGAGTCTTTGCTCTTATAATTGAAACTTAGCCTACTGTTATGGGGTGCCTAAAGGTTGCCACCTGAGAGCCTCCTTGTTGCTCAAATGCGGCCTCTCTCTAAGCCAAACTCAGCAAATGAATGCATTACCTTCTCCCCAGCACGGGACATGACTCCCGGGGATGAGCCTCCCTGGCAACGAGGGATTTAATACCAAGTGCCAACTGGCAATACGACTGGAAAAAGACCTTGAATAAAAGGGGGGAAAGGTAAAGACAAATGAGTTCATGTGGCTAAGAGACTTCAAAGAGAGTCGGGAGGTCATCCCAGAGGTAACGCTCATTCACACCTCAGTAGGATCTTATAGAACACCAAAGTGAATATCACCCCACACAGAGGGGCTCCTGAGGGCTCTGGAGACACCCAGGTCCTATATGGGTTGGGGGGGTAGCTCCAGAGATTGATGCCTTATCAGTGGGCTCTACTTTGGAATCTGTGCTCCTGAGAGTGACAGAGTTGGACTCAAATAAGTCCTCCCTGCACATGGTCCATCAGTCCCTTCTATTCAAACCTATATGTGATGCTGGAGTTTGTAGGTGTACTTCCAGAGACTGGAGCCTTTGGCCTGCCCATGTGCCAGCTGTGCC
>JAQZBX010049606.1:0-19874 GCA_029593785.1 Cabassous unicinctus
CCACATGGGATGTCCTGGGTTCAGTTCCTGGTGTCTCCTAAAGAAGACAAACAAACAATGAGCAGACATCAAACAAAAACAATGAGCAGACAATGAGCAAAAACAAGGAGCAGAAAGTGAGAAAAAAATGAGCAGATAATTGAGAAGACAGTGAGCAAAAACAATGAGCAGACAATGAGCAAACAACAAAAAGACAACAAGCAAAAAAACAAAATAAGCAGGGATTGCATATGGCTCAATCATTTGGGTGTCCATCTCCCATATGGGAGGCCCTTGGTTTGGTTTCCAGTGCCTCCTAAAGGAAAACAGATGAGTATGCAATAAACAAAAACCAATGAGCAGAAAATGAGTGCAAATGAGAAAAGCAATGAGGAAAATGATGAGGCAGCCATCTTGGGGGGAGGGAGGCAAAAGAGATGACTTTCCAAAATATAAACATCAGAAGAATGTGTGATGTTTTGAAGTACAGTTTTGTTTTGTTTTTCAATATCTTGTGCTCTGCCTTTTTTTCCAAATAATCCTAATGGGAATTTACAAACTCCAGAGAATAATAAGAAAAGAATAAGTTTTAAGTTTATAATTTTTCAGGAAATCAGCATAAATGATACTGGAAATAAATTTAAAAACCCATTGTAATGATTTCGGAGAAAAATATAAAGGCATTTTTTGAGGAAAGATGAATAGCATCACCTAAAATAAGGGTGAGAGATCCTCTTTTCTCCTCAAACAGGATATGGAATGGCAATTGCCTTCAAAGGATAAACCTAAACCTTTGTTTTCTGTAAAAATAACTTTGCATCACCAGAAAATTCAGTCATTGTGGCCCAAGGGAGTGTCTCATGACTAAATTGCCTAAATCACATTTATCTGGATTAATTTTTTTCACAGATTCTTTGTAATCCAGATTTTGTCCTGTATTTGCACTGGATATGATAAATTGATCTATAAGAAAATTCAAGCAGGAGTTGGGCATTTAAATACAATATGCAAGGAAAAGCACTGGAATAAAAGACATGTAGTTCTAACTTTTTTAATTCACTCAGTGTTTTAGTTAATTTTCTGAGCTTGGACACCTCTGGGATCAATTTTAGTGATGCATGTACAGATCATGACTTGACTCGTTTGGATATGCAAATTCTACTTGACTTCAAATATTTGCTTTAAGTCTATTACCTCTGATAATTTTTAACACTGCGTGAGTGACAAGTAGCAGTTTTACTATAATTGTACAACGTTTTCTTCTATGAATGGTAGGAGGAATTAGAAAGTGAACATTATTAATACAACTAACAATCTGGGAAATGTGAATTTATAAAGATGAACTGATAATCTAAGCAGTTGAAGAATGACCAGCATTTCAATAAAGAATCAAAATACTGAGAAGGAAACAAAAGAGTGGACTCAAAGCAATTGAAGTGTAAGCTGGAGAAAATGGTGAATTGTTTCTCCTCCTTTCCCATACCAAGGCTGAATGGATGATATATGCTGAATTTGTTTTTGACTCCATTGTATAGTTAACACATTTTGAAATAGTTAAAAATTTAAATAAAGGCACACTTTCTGATTTCCATAGCTTATTTGCTTTGAGATTAAGACAGTAATAAATTCCAGGAGTTGCTCATATAGTGTTTAATGGGATATTCTAAAAGGACAAGAAAGGCAGTCATTGAAAAGGAAATGATGCATTCATTTCCAGAATTTTACAGATGGGGAACCAAAGAGTGGGTGAATATAAATTCCTAATATGAACAATCAGCTGTGCTAGAGAAAGCATCATGATTTCTTTTCTCATACTCCATTGTTCTGACAGAGGAAATATTTGTGACTGTAATGTTCATCTGGGCTTGAGGAGGTTCAAGACTCCATATTTTTTTCCAAAAATAGTTTGACCTATTTATAATCTCATCAAATTATATGATACCTCTGGCTACTCCCCGTACTCACCAATCCTTGGTATGTCAGTCATTAATATTAGCCATTTTAAAAGGTGTGAAATGGTATGTCATTGTGTCTTTAATTTGCATTTTCAAAATGGCTAATGATAAGAAACTTTTCTTGTGCTTATTTGGAATCCAAATACCTTCTTTGGTAATTCATCCATTCAAATATTATGCTTATTTAAAAATTTATTCTATTGTTCTATTTAAAATCATCAAATTGTTTATACTATCTTTTATTAGCCATTTAATACCTGTAGTAATTGTATGGATGTCAACTCTCTCCTTCTTGATCTTGGTAATTTGTGTCCTCTTGACTTTTTTATTGATGAACCAAGCTAGAGGTTTCGTAAATGTCTTGGCCTTCTCAAAAAACCAATCTTCTGTTTCATTGATTTTTTTAACCTACTGTTTTTCTCTTTTATTACATTGACTTCTACTTTTTTCTTTATTATTTTCTTTCTTCTTCTCACTCTGGTTAGATCTCTTTTTTCCCACTTCTTTTAGGCAAAAACTTAGGTTGGTGATTTGAGACCTTTTCCATTTGTAATATACATGTTTAGTTTTACAAATTTCTTTAAATACTGCAATATATGCATCCCAGGAACTCTGATATATTGTTTTCATATTCGTTAGTTTCAAAATTACAAAACACCTTTAATTCTTTTTGGTTTCCTCCTTGGCCCATGTGGTTATCTCGAAATCATTTATACAATTTCCAGATATATGAGGATTTTCTTGTTTTTTTTCCCGATATTTCTAATTTAATTCCCCTGAGGCCTGGACACATTTTGAAAGATTTAAATACTTGTAAATTTATTGAGACTTGTATTCTTTTTCTCTAGTTATTTTTTAGGAGGTACTAAAGATTGAACCAAGAAATCTGTCTATGCGAAGCAAGTGCTCAACTACTGAGTGACAGCCACTCCTTCACTCTTGTTTCTATTGCAGAATATGGTCTATCTTAGTAAATGCTCTGAGTGCACTTGACAAAAATGAAGTGTCTTATAAATGTAAGTTAAGTCAAGTCATTAACAGTTATTTAGAACACTACAATCTCCTTGATGATTTTTGTCCACTTATTATTTTCAGTATTGGTATATGATAACTGAAATCTCCATTTATAATTTTGGATTTGTCTACTTATTCTTATTTTTCTATGTTCCCCAGCATCTTATAATTTTTCTATTTACTTTCCAAAAAGCTTTAGGTTAGAGAAAATTCACATAGAAAATATAGGGAATTCCTATATACCCCACCCTTCTTTCCCTCACATCAATATATCCTACCTGAATATGGTACGATTGTGACAAACAATGAACAAATATAGAAGCATTGATACTAACCATGATCATTGGTTTACATTATGGTTTACATTTTGCACCATATACTTTTATAGGTTCTAACAAATTGTGTATGGCCTATATCCATCATTGCAAGATCGTGCAGAATAGTTCAAACATTGTGATCATACTATGATTGTATCATCCAAATACCTGTTGATGTTTTTATATTTTTCAGATACTTAACTATTTGTGCATAGCATATAATAAAATCAATATATAGAACATCAGAGGAACATATCCGAATTCATCTTCATGGGAAATTCTTAGACCAGAAAATAACCATAATTTGCTTTGTGCTTTTCTTACTTTTTATGTTGCCCTTTTACTAGGAAACTTCCTGGTCCTGTCTCCATTCAATGAAGCTTTCTTTTTCAACAACCAATATACTTTTCCCCAGCCATTTATCATCTATGGATATCTGCTATCCTCTGTGGGACTCTCAAACTGATTATTGATCTGCTAAAAGAGAATAAAATCTCCTTTGGTAATGTCATATTTAGGTGTTTTTGATGCATTTCTTCATCCTTGTAGACATGGTCTTTAATTGTTGTGTTGCCATCTGCAACCACTGTGCTATGTGATCATCATGAACAGGACAGGATGCAGTCTCCTAATGATAGCTACTTGGGTTAGCAGTGCTGTCCATTCCTCCATCCAATTTTCTGTCATAATTTTTCTAGGCTTCTGTGGCACCTATGAAATAATTCACTACTATTGTGCAATTTATCTTTTTGTGACTATTTCCTGTACTGATACGTACATCATTGGTGCCCTTGTGGCTGTCAACTCAGGAATGGTTATTTCAATAACTTTTGTCCTCTTGTTTGGATCTTATGTCATTATATTATTCACCTGAAGAAATCACTTAGGTGAGGGTAGATGTAAAGCCCTATCTACATGTGGGGAACTAATCACTGTGGTAGCGTTCTTTTTGTGGGGAGGGCATTAATATTTGCCTATCTTAAACCTCCTATATTCTTCCCTGAGGATACAGTATGTGTACTATTTTATATGATCATTATTCTTATATTTAAACTTTACCTATATATTGAGAATTCAGAGATGAGAAAGGCCATGAAAAATGTTTGGTGTAAAAAGATATTCTCAGAAGTAATAAACCATTGATTTTTACTAATCAATATGTTAAACAACTTTATGTGAGAATAAAGTGGACTTGGAAAAATACAATTCTATCAGTTGTCAGATGATTGAAACCAACTCACTAATTTCATAAATGTCATAATGGGCATAATGGGTGAGATAAAGACGTATAAGTCAAGTGACAATTTCTCATGTGGGAGTGAATTGAATAGAAAAATATGTATATGAAAAATGAAACACGACTTTGAGAATGTAACCTCTTGCCTCCTGGGTTCATATGTGCTCAACCACAGAATGTCCCATTGTGGCCCTTACTTATCACCATCCCCACAGAACATTCCTTCCCCAAGGGTCGGACACCTCTCAGAAAATTACGCCCTATTCTGTGATAGCTAACTTGATATTTTCCCACCCTATATCTTCGTGCCACACCCACGTGCCCTTTCTGTAAATTCGTCCAGTTTTCCCAGCTCAAAGGAGCACTCAAAACCTGGGTGGATGGGCTGAAGTCTCTCTTCAGACCCCTGCCATGGTGGAATCCTAATAAACTCCTGCCTGGATCTTGGTCTGTCACTGAGCTCCTTAACCTAGAATCAAACAGAGACTGTGTCTTATACCTTAATATGTGAGGTTGAATATGGATTTTAATAATCACTTGTAAGTAAACATTATACTTGGATACCAGTTAACATTTTAATAATTTGTAAAAAAATGGAGGATATTTAAAGTTATTTTCAGAAAATTAAAATCATAATATTGATCTTTATTTACTTATGATATATTTGACAAAAATCTGAATGATAACATCTTAAATAAATTTAGTAATGAAGAATTCCACATACTAGACCAGAATTTGGTTTAAATTGTGAAAGAAAAGTGGTCCTCTCACTGCCTTAAAGGGTTATATGTAAAGACAAAAATTTGAAGTGCCTGGTGGCTTTTTATAGTTTTGTTACTGTGTTTATTCCATCATATATATTCAGAATGGGTAAGGACAGGATAAAAAATTAATAGTGCATACCTATTTCCAATAGACCTCCATTTGATGAATAGATAAACAATTCTATGTTGGAGAAGAAATTCCTTATTTTAGTTTGTGTTGATATATAAATATGAGAAATAAATTAATTCATCATCCTAGTAGACAATAATCCAAGGGAAATTTTGTTTTTATTAATGCTTCATTTGGCATCATTTTTCATATATTTTTTTCATATTTTGTAAGAGAAAAGTAATAAAATCAATTATATATTGTATTAAAATTTGTAACACAATGGTACAATTATATGTTGTATTAAAATATGTAACACCATGGTACATGTATAAGATACATAATTTGTAGATTTTGGGAAGAGCAGATTACTAGAAACGATTTCCTAGGGGAGTCAGGAAGAAATTTAAAAAAATATTCTTATCATCATTCAATACAGATAAACAAGATTTACATGAGAAAAAATAGAAAATATAAATTATGGACAATGGTGTAACATTAACAAAGGAGTTATACAAAAACCTAAAGATTATCTGAAAACAAAATGCTCCAGAAGTTTACTAATAATTTTAAAGGCAATAGGAAATGAAAGAGAAAGAAAGGGAAAGGAAATCATGTGAGAAACAACTCATAGCAGAGCTCTATTAGAGAGGAATTATATATATTATCATTTGGACAAATTATTAATAAAGAAATAAATATTGGGCTGCATTAGACATTTTCTCTATCATATCTAGTGTTAGAAACAATGTAGCAATGGTGACGTGTTTTGAGAGATACAGTTTGAGATAAATATTTTTCTTACTCCAATTGCATTTTATCTATGCAGGAAAGAAAAGACACCTTCACATTGGTTGGGTTTGTTAATATATCTTATCTGTATGTGCTTTCTGACAATGTTTTCAAAATTATTTATTTAAAAAGGTTCATAACACTGTAAGTTATGAATCAAAAAATATTTTGGGGAATAAAGTAAATGATGTATTTTGTCTTCATTTTCAAAAACTACAGGTAATAACATTGGGAAAGTTACGGTTACATTGAGCCAAGATTCTGTAGGGCATGACTTCAACTTATTTACTGGTGAATTTGGCCCAATCAAAAAACTTCCTTGTGCCATATTTTGCCCTCATAATATCAAAATAAGAAGAAATGTTATGAACATCACTTAAATATGGGATGATAACTAGAGTTTGTATGTGAGGGATAATTGATTAGTGGATAAGGTACATGGGTTTTTATTATTTAGAGCATTAAAAATTTATAGCTGAAGTGATACAATTACTTCCATTTTTATATTGTTTTGTACCAATGATGGTTTCTTCTAAACCTTCTGGTAAAAGAAATCCACACAGATGACAACATGTTATTTAGGGAAACATAAATCATAATAGATTCTCTCAAAGTATAAAAATTGTGCTATTATCTATATAACACAAGCACTTGAACTGAGTTGAAACACATTCATTTTCCATTCAGAGCTGCCCGAATTATCTTCATACACAAACTATGCAAAAATCTTTCATGAATAATCCAAGGCAGAGTTTTTAATAATGTAACAGAAGCCTTTACACAAGGCAGGTTCTTCTTTCAGTGTTTTTGCTCTTATTGTGCTTCTGTTCTTATTAAGTAAATGCCTATTCCTTATTTTTAACATATTGCTTACTATGTTTAGATTGCTAAGACTTTCCTAATGAAAGCAAGCCCAAGGACCTCTTTTGTTAACATTCTAAATGTCAGTATGAATAAGAAAAATTAATTATTTAATAAATCATTGATCACATTGTGCAATTGGTCTAGGGTTTTATTAAGTTTTTGTATTGTCTCACAAAGAAAGTATATCTTTCTATGACAAGACAGTGTCCATTAAGAATAGAATGCACAAGGTAAAATGCTAAAACATTATTAATTAAAACTGTGGGTTCATGATATGAAGTAATTAAAAAAGATACACTATTCATATAGGTGAAAGTACAACTTAAAAAGAACAAAATATTATAAAATTGTTATTGTAATTATCACTAGAAATAGTAAGAGCAGTTGTTTTTCTGCCTCTTTGAAGATTTATTGATCATATGACTAAAAGAGTACTTTGAAAATAATTGCATAGAGTGCAAATCCAATTTTGTTTTATCCATATGCATAAATATAATAAGTTAGATAGGGGAATAGTACATTTTATATACAACTTTAAAATGGACCTTTTTTTAAAAAAAGAAGCCAGAATAGAAAGACAAAGTTGATTTTTATTTTTCAATTGGGGAATTGATGGAGAATTCTTGGATGGAAATGTGCTTCTAGGATTAGGGTAAGGATATAAAAATTCAGAGAGAAGGGGACACTCAGAGAGAATCCCTGGAAATAAATGTTTCTCCATAAAGAAGAGTAAAAACTATTAAAACATAGCCTAGACTGACTGAGATGTCTAGTAAAAAAAAATAATTATAATAATGTATAAAATAGATTTTGTCAGGATTATACAGAAGTGCCTGGATTGACAAAAGAAAAACAAAATCCTAGCATTGTTTTCAAGTTAATTCTTTATAGGTAAATCAAACCTCATATACTACGTTGCTTCACTGACTTGGATATTGTTTTAGACTTGAATATTTTGACCCCTTAAACTATGGGATAAAATATATAAAGAAATGTCACAATATATGTTACAATTGAAATATCCCTGAACCAATTAGAGTACAGTCTTCTTTTGAAACCTATGTTATAGAACTCTTTCACTTTAGTCCTTTACTTTCCCTAGAATTAGCTGTTCCTCTGACTTTTATTGGCCATGTCTACTCAGGCAGCTAGTTTTGAGAAGATGGTTCTAAAACCTGGCAGAAAACCACTGCAGTGAAACATGTGGCCATGGAATTCCACCTGGAAATCCTCTGTGAAAAACACCCCCACCAGAAAGCTACTGAAAGAACCCATGAAAATTTCCCTTGATCAAGATAAAGCCCCAGATATTCACAAATGGACTTATCATTGGACTTTCCCCTCAGGGAATTGATGGGTGGCATAATCAATCAAAACAGAAAACAACTGGATGCCTCCCTTGAGCATTAGTAAGTAGGAGGAATAATTAATGGTTTTAAAAAGCTAACACAGAGGAAAAACCATCCATATTTCTCCTTTCTCTACCTGTACCAGCCTGCAAGTATAGCTGGGAACCCAGAATCAGTTATTGTCTACTCTTCTCTCATTTCCTCAATAAACTACTGGCCTAACTAAACAATCATGTTCTTAAACTCTTTTAAGTAACATAGCCAAGAACTTAGAGGAAATTCTACAACACCACCTTGCCTGGTGGCCTTAGATAGGATTTTCTCATGGATGCTCTTAGTGCCCATGTCATTCGTTTGCTTTGAAGACTGAATCAGAATATTTGGTTTAGTAAACAAAGGTACAATTGCTTAGTATGCATTTGCCATCATTTGCTCTGCTCATACAGCACATAGGAAAATAGCTTTAACTTTGCACACATATGTGAAAAAGAAAATAAGGAAAAAGAGAGGTATAGAAATAAGAAATAGTCAGAGAGACTTAAGATACATTTAGATGTGTTTTTTTACCAAATAATTTTGGTATGAATTTTCTAATTTATGGAGAATAAGATTGAGTTTCTAAGTTTATAGTTATTTTAGGAAATCTACTAAAAAGATATTGGGAATAAACATAATCCATTATAATGCTCTCAGAGAGCATAGTAAAACCAATTTATGGAGTGATGAAAATCTTTATTTCATAAGTGGGCCTAAAGCTATTCCTTTCTCCTTGTACAATAAAAAGGAAACTAAAGAAAGGAAAAAAGACCCTTAAAGAGTAATTCCCACAATTTTCTTTTCTGAAAGAAACACTTTGCAGATAGCAGGAACATTAAATCATTGGGGACCAAGAGAAATATCTAATGAGTAAGAGGCCTAAATCACAGGTAGCTGGACTAATTGTAAATTGAATACTATTTATAATCCAGATTCTGTCTTTGTGCCAAGGTTCAGGTAACTTGAATCTAAAGGAAATCAAATTAATAAGTTGATTATTTGGAAGGTAGTTCCAAAAAGTATGCAAGGGATAGTCAATGTCATACAATAAAATAAGAGAAATGTAATTTTTGAGTTTACTGTTTACCCAGTATTTAGCTAATCATGTGGATCTGGATACCTCTAGGAATAGTTCAGTGATGCAAAAACAGATCTCATTTGATTTCTTGGATATTCAATTTATTCTACATATAGTCAAGTATTGCTCTGACTATATTACCTGCTATTATTTGAATGAATACTTTATAGTGAGATGTGACATTTTTCTATAGAATGGTCCTTAGTTCTCATTTATGAATGGTAGAAGGAATTGGAAAGTTTATATTATTAATATCATGGATGGTGTAGGAGTAATGAATTGAAAAATCTGAAATTAAATAATTTGAACATTAGGAGAATAACCAGCACTTCAAAGAGAAATGAGAGAAAACGATGAGAAGAAAAGCATAGGAATGGATCCACAATAATTGAAGAAAGATTAGGAGCTGTGTGTTAAATCTTTCTCTTTCTTTCTTATATATGATATATGCATTATTTATTTTTTTCTCCCTAGTATCCATAATTAATTGTTAAACAGAGTTGAGTAAAGAGATAATCTGTGATTTTCATATACTTATTTGTTTTGTGATTAGGATACTAATAAATCCAAAGAGTTGCCAGAAAAGCTTGTGATGTGATGTTCTAAATGGATAAGTAAGTCACTCAGTGACAGAAATTATGTTTAGCTGTGGGGACAATTTCCATAGGCAGAAAATATAAAAACTTTTGGTAAAACATCAATGAAGTATTGATTAAGAAAAAGTGATTTGCAGGGTAAAAGATAGTGAGAAGACAAATCAAAAGGTTAACGTCCCTGCAAAATCAACTACCTGACAAATAAACTTACCTAAAGACTCCAAACAAGGGCAATAAAAATCAAATGGAAATAACTCTAAACTGGAATCTGTATTTTTCTTATTTCTCTGGACTTTGTTAACTGCCATTCTTACCTGCAATGTTTATGATGGTAATGATTCCTGCTACATATGTAGGAGAAAGAAAAAGGGTGGGTTTATAGTTTGTGTTTGACTTTTATCTATATTTTTATAGAATTAGAAAATTTGGCTTAATTTATTACCCTATTTTCACATAATATAAAATTAGAATGGCTGAACTAGTTCATTGCCAATAATTGTGGAACTGTAATGGTTTTATGTGAAATAAGGAGGTAATAGAAAAAGTGGGGATTTTAACATTAAATTTTTTGTTGCTTCAATTTGATACCTTTAATGGTTTATTCATTTTGGCACAGAGCTCAGATAATTCTGTTTTCCTGTTCTTACTTTCTAAATGCTAATGAGGTATTCTGTATATAATCAACCCAGGAAAGCCTCATGGAATTTTTAGCTCTCTAAAATATTTTTAATCTTGTATGAGTGTCAAACTGGCTATAATTCCATATTATTTACATAGTATCTTTTCTTTTCAAAGTTCTTCTTTATTTATTTTAAAATTTGAAACTCAAAACTCACTATTTTAGGTAAGGGAGATTTTTGTCTCTCACTTTGGATGAAGAACTTATTTCGGAAGTAAATCAAGTCAATTGCAGATTTCAATACTAAAATTAATGGCTTAGTCCAGAAGAAAAACTAGGGTTCTTTTGTAATCTAAAATTAAGGAGCTAGAAATTAAGTGGTAGATTACACAGGAAAAATCATTATTTTATGCAAAACATAACCCAAAAGGAAAGATGTCCAGGAAGGGAAATGAAAATCCCTTATGGCCTTGAGAATGGAGAAAACTGGTGTTTCAGACACTTTTTATTAAAAGTGACTGGTTAGATGTGAATATTCTCACTGTCCTGATTTTGTGATAATCAGGGTAGGCTAAACATTTGCTTTGTTAGAAACCATGCATGTATCCCCAGACCCAGTTTCTCTCCTTATATCTGGCTTTCAGAATGCTGGTGATAAACTAAGCCTGATTTATTATATGACCATTCTGTATGGGAAAAGACTGCAACTTTGGGTAGCTTTGGTCAACCTTAAGAGATGTACAGGAGGACGAATGTGGCTCGGGTGGTTGGGCATCTGTCTCCCATATGGAGCGACCTGGGTTCGACCCCAGGGATTTCCCAGTAAAAAGATAAAAAAGTAAAATATAGAAGGTGTGTGGGAGACCAGACCCCATGCGCAGGTGTGCAGGCAGGACCCACGAGTGGGTGAGCCACCAGGCCCCATCTGCAGGTGAGCCACCAGATCCCATCCACAGGGGAGCCACCAGGCCCTAAGAGCGGGTGAGTTGTCAGGCCTCATCTGCAGGTGAGCTGCCAGGCCTGGTGTGCAGGTGAGCTGCCAGGTGTGGTGTGCAGGTGTGCCTCCATGCCCTGAAAGCAGGTGAGCTGCCAGGCCCGGTGTGCAGGTGCACCACCAGGCCCCATGTGCGGGTGCACTGCCAAGCTCTGTGTGTGGGTGTGCCACCAGGCCCCGCAGGCCATGCAACAAGATGATGACATAATAGGAGAGGGATACAATCTATGTTAATTTTCCATCAGTGCTGAGATTTAAAATAAGTTAACAGAAGCTATGGTCAACCTGAATTGCATCAGCTATATTTCCATATATCAAATGTAATTGATTTAATATAATAATATGTGATGGATGATGAAGAGATTAAAACAAAAGGTTTTCATTCTGTACTTGAATATTAATTAAGACCTCTTCTATTAAGAATGAAGATATTGAGGTGATCGCTTCATAAAATGTGTTAGGTAATTTTCCTTTATCTCAATTTTTTGAAAGAGTTTAAACAGGATTGGTATTATTTTTGAAATGCTTGATAGAATTCACCTGTGAGGTCATCTGGACCTAGACTTTTCTATGTTGGGAGATTTTTAATGCTGGAGAAAAATCTCTTTAAGTGTGATTGGTTTGTTAAGTTCTTGTATATCTTCTAGTGTCAGTGAAGGCTGTTTGTGCAATTCTAGGAATTTGACAATTTCATCTAAGTTCTCTAGTTTATTGGCATACATTTTCTTATAATATCCTCTTATGATGATTTTATTTCTGTGCGGTCAGTCATAACATCTCCCTTTACATTTCTGATTGTAATTATTTGCATCTTTGCTCTCTTTTCCTTTGTTGGTCTAGCTAAGGGTTTATCAATTTTATTGATATTCTCAAAGAACCAGCTTTTGGTTTAGTTGATTATATCTATTCTTTTTTGTACTCAATTTCATTTATTTTTGTTCTAAACTTTATTACTTCTCTCCTGATGCTTGCTTTGGGATCAGTTTGCTGTTCTTTCTCTAGTTTCTCTAGGTATTCAGTTAAATCTTTGGGTTTAGTTATTTTTCTTCTTTTTTAATATAGTCATTTAGGGCTATAAATTTCCCTCCCAAGACTGCCTTTACTATATCTCACACAGTTTGATAACTTGTGTTCTCATTTTCCTTTGTCTCAATAAATTTACAGATTTCCCTTTCAATTTCTTCTTTGACCCACTGATTATTTAGGAATGTGTTGTTTAGCCTCCACACATTTGTGAATTTACCTATATCCAGTCTATTATTGATTTCCAGTTTCATTTCATTATGAACTGGGAAAGTGATTTGTATAATTCCAATCTTTTTTATATTTGTTGACAGCAGCATTATGTCCTAATATGTGGTCTATTCTGGAGAAAGATCCATTGGCACTTGAATAGAATTTATAACCTACTAAGTTTGGATCCACCATTCTGTATATATCTGTTAGGTCTGACTCATTTATTATATTTTTCATGTTCTCTGTTTCCTTGTTAATACTCTGTCTAGTTGCTATATCTAATGATGTGCATGGAATGTTGAAGTCGCCAATGATTATTGTAGAGATGCCTATTTTCTCCCTTCAGTTTTGCCTGAGTTTTTCTTACATATTTTGATGCACCCTGGTTGGGTGAATAGATATTTATGACTGTTATATCTTCCTGGTGGATTGTCCCTTTTATTAATATATACTGGCTTTCTGTATCTCTTATAATGATTTGTATTTAATGTCTGTTTTGTACAATATTAGTTTAGCTAACCCTGCTCTTTTTGGTTGCTATTTGAGTGGAGTATCTTTTTCCAACCTTTCACTTTCAGCTGGTTTGTATCCCTGTGTCTAAGGTGAGTCTCTTGTAAGCAACATATGGATGGCTAATTTTTGTTATCCATTCTTCTGTCAGCCTATATCTTTTGATTAGGGAGTTTAATCTATTCACATTCAATAATATTATGTAAATGAAATTACTTCCAGCATTTTATTCTGTGGTTTTCATATATCATATCATATTTTTATCTGTCTTTTAACTCTTTTGACTATCCTTTCTGCTACTCTTCTTCTATATGCTCCTCCAGATCACTCTATCCTATCTTTTTCTTTCAGGGTCTAAGGCTTCTTTTAAGATTTCCTGTAAAGAAGGTTCTTTTTTTATGAACTCTCTCTCTAATGAACATAGATGCAAAAATTCCCAACAAAATACTTCCAACTAAAATCCAACACCATATCAAAAGAATTATTCATCATGACCAAGTGGGATTTATTCCTGGTATGCAAGACAGGTTCAACAAAAGAAAATCAATCAACTTAATAAACCACATTAACAAATTGAAGGAAAATAAGTCACATGGCAAAGCTTCTAAATGTGTTCATCAATTGCAATTAATGTACTACACTAATGAAGGATATTGTTAATGGGGGCAAATGTGGGCAGTGTGTGGAGCAAGGCATATGGGAATCCCCTATATTTTTAATATAACTTTTATGTAATCTAAATATCTTTTTAAAAAATGAAGTAAATAAAAAAGAAAATCAATAATTGTAATACACCACATTAACAATTTGAAGGGAAAAAAACACATGATAACCTCAATCAACACAGAAAAGACATTCAACAAGATCCAGCACTCTTTTTTGGATTAAAAAACACTTCAAAATATAGGAATAGAAGAAGGAAATTCCTCAATATGATAAAAGACATATATGAAAAAAACCCAGCCAACATCATGCTCAATGGGGAAAGATTGAAAGCATTCCTTCTAAGAACTGGAACAAGAAAAGAATGCCCACTGTCACCATCATTATTCAAATTTGTACTCAAAGTTCTAGCTAGGGCAATTAGACAAGAAAAAAAAAATCCAAATAGGAAAAGTGGAAGAAATACTCTCACTATTTGTAGATGGCATGATCCTATATTTGGAAAATTCTGATATGTTTATGACATAGCTTCTTGAGCTAATAAATGAGTCCAGTAAAGTGGTAGGATACAAGATCAAGACACAAAAATCAGTAACGTTTTGTACATTTATTTGCTCAAGTAGCTATGTACACTGCTACTAAACAATCTGAAAAGAAAATCAGGGGAAAATTCCATTTACAATAGCAACAAGAAGACTAAAAAACCTAGGAATTAATTTAACCAAAGTACAGGATATATTTACAGAAAACTACAAAACAACACAAAAAGAAATCAATGAAGAACTAAGCAAATGGAACAGCATTCCGTGTTCATGGACTGGAAGACTAAATTTTGTGAAGATGTCAGTCCAACCAAAACTGATTCATAGATTCAATGTAATCCCCATCTAAATTTCAGCAGCCTACTTTACAGAATTAAAAAGGGCAATTACCAAATTAATTTGGAAGGGGAAGTGCACCCGAATAGCCAGAGGCATTCTATAAAAGAAAAGAAACATGAAAGGAATTTCACTGCCTGAACTGGTAACATAATAAAAAGCTACAGAAGTCAATACAGCATGGTGCTGGCATAAAGACAGACTCATCAATCAGTAGAAAAGAATTGATAGTCCCAAAATAAACCTTCACCTATACCATCAACTGGTTTTTGACAAAGCTACCAAGTCCATCTTAACTTGACAAAATAGTCTCTTCAACAAATGGTGCTGGGAGAACTAGATATCTATAACCAAAAGAATGAAAGAAGACCCCTATCTCACTCCCTACACAAGAATCAACTCAAAATGGATCATATACCTAAATATAAAAGACTGGACCATAAAACTTCTAGGAGAAAATGTAGGGAAACATCTTAATGACCTTTTGGTAGGTGGAGTTTACTTGGACCTTACACTCAAAGGATGTGCAACAAAATAATAAATAGATAAGTGGGACTTCCTCAAAATTAAAGACTTTTGCACCTCACAGAATGTTGTGAAAAGGGTGAAAAGGCAGCCAACTCAATGGGAGAAAATATGTGGAAGTCATATTCCAAAAAAGAGGTATATATATCCATGATATATAAAGAGATGTTACAACTCAATAATAAAAAATAAAACAACCCAATTAAAAAATGGCAAAAGACTTGAATAGACATCTGTCCAAATAAAAAATACAAATGGCAAAAACACACATGAAAAAATGCTCAGCATCACTAATGATTTGGGAAATGCAAATCAAAACTACAGTGAGATATTATTTCATGCTAATCAGAATGGCCAATGTTAAAAAGACTGAGAACCAAAAGGGCTGGAGAGGATCTGGAGAGATAGGATCAATTATTCACTGTTGCTGTGAATGTAGAATGGTACAGCCATTGTGGAAGACTGTTTGGAAGTACCTAAGGAAGTTGAATATATACGTGACATGTGAAATAGCTTTACAACTAATAGGAATATACGCAGAAGAACTAAGTGCAGTGACACCAATAGACCTCTGCACACCTATGTTTTTCGTGTTGTTATTCATGATTGCCCAAAGTTGGAAATAACCCAGGTGTCCATCATCCAATGAATGGATAAACAAACTGTGGTTTATTCAGTCACACCGTGGAATATTATGCAACTGTAAGAAGAAATGAAGTTGCAAAGCATATGACAACATGGATGAACCTGGAGGACATTATGTTGAGTGAAGCAAGCCAGGCACAACAGGAGAAATACTGTATGATTGTGTTGTTATGAACCAAATAAATTATGTAACATATTGTATGATCCCATTTCTATAAAACATAAATATAAATCAATTTAAATAAAAGAATAAAAGGATTTGAAGAGTAGACGTCAATGTTTTCTTACTGTGCAAAATTAATTTATGATGCTGCAATTTCATTTTCTATATAGTAGTCGAAATTATTTGACACTGTTCTTAACAACGGTAAGACTATGGATTTGGTAACACTAATATCTTGATAATAACATCAGTCTTTAATAATTATATGACTAATAAAGCAATGATCATTTATTGATGGTTTTTTCTTTACAACCATTTGTAACAAAGTCCAGTCACAAATTCATTATTTTAATTTCTTATTTAATTAAAAAAAACTTAAAGTAGTTTTAGATTACAGAAAAGTTACATGAAAACATAGGTCATTCCCATATACCCTACCCCATCCCCATCTCATATTTTCCCCTATTAAAAACATCTTACATTACTGTAGCACATTTGTGACAATTGACAAACAAATATTGAAGCAGTGCTACTAACCATGATCTGTAGTTTACATTATGGTTTCCACTTTGCACTGTACAATTACATAGGTTTTGACAAATTGTGTAATACCCTGTAATCTACTTTAGAATATCATGCAGAACAATTCCAATGACCTAAAAAAGCCTTATGCTCCACTTATTCTTCTCTCCTGCTCTCCACAGGCCCTCTGGTAACCACTAACATTATATTAATGTTACAAGTTCTTCTATAACTACAATAATATTAAGTCTATTTGGTCCATGGTTACATTCCCCCCTTATGTTTATTCTTTCCTCATTCCTGAGGATTTTGGCATGGAAATGTCCACATTGCTTCAGATTGAGAGGTGGTTTAGATCTTATGGGGCAGAAGGAAGAAAGTTTTTTCCTTAGAGTTGTAGGTGCTATTTGATTCTGGAGACGGGTGTTGTCCATCATCCTTTTGTTAGTCGTCATTGGTTTGCCCGATGACCTGGAGAGTATGTGTTGGCTAAAAGTCTGCTGAGATTCAGGACTCAAGTATCATATGAACATATAAAAAAATATAAGTCTCTGGGACACATATTTAATAGCTATAGAATAATTATAGGTTCAAATAAATGTGATAAAAAATCATGCATAGAGAATCTAGAAATGAATCTAACCTTTTACGTTGAAGAAATAGGTTATCATATATTCAAAGATAATGACCACTGATAGGGTGCTGATTTCATGGAATATGTTCATGAAACATCTGAGTTCAGATGTCTCTAGAGCCCTCAGGAGTACCCCTGCTTGAAGCTTTGACAACTATAGCAGTTAGTGAGATCTGTGTATGTCATACATAACTGTAATCTCTGGCATGACCTCCTGACTCACTTTGAAATTTCTTAACTGTAAAAACTCTTTTTATTCAATTTCCCCCTTTTGTTCAAGGACTTTTTCCAAATTCATAGCTGTTTGGTGTTTGATAACAATCCCTCATTGCTAGGGATACTCATGACCAGGAGTCATATCCCACACTGGGCATAGGGGAAGTAGTAAGTTAAACTGCTGAGTTTTGGCAATTTATATTGTTAGGCTGAATTTCAATTTTATAAGAATAAGGTTCATAATTATAAGCACTAATACCAAGGGCTTAGCAGATTCGTTCATTTTCTTTGATTAGTCACTGTCTATGTACTTTAGAGATTCTTCCCACTCTATTAAAGAACATTGCAGGGCTCTACCTGATGGGAATTTAATATTTTCTTGGTTATTGTGTGGGTTTCAACTCACTGAGATAACACCCTATGACCACATGAAAACATTCATCTTCCCTAGAAGCATGCCCCAGATACATACTTACCAACATATCCCCCCAACACTAACATCCTGCACAAGTTATCCTTCCATGCCATAGTTGTCAAAAGAACACTCCCACAATTGTTTTCACAATGAAAGCTCTATACCTATTCACAGCTTGCCTGTTCCTTCCTCCATCACTCCTGCTAACTGTATAGACAGCTCGATCCACTTCCCCCAACCCTGCTTACACTCACACACCTTCATCATCAACACTATTTACATTGCTGCTCCACCAATCATCCAAATCTTCTGTTAAACCTCCTCTATCCACCTTATCAGAGTCTACCAGATTGAGCATTGGTTCACCATTCTATACTCGCTTTCTAAATCCTCCTATCAAAATTTTAAATAGGATGTAACATTCATAGATAAGGTTAGTGGTTCCAAAATTCACATATTGTGCTACCATTATAATGGTAATAATACAATCAAGGTCAAACTGCCTTGTGCTCTTCTCTTTTACTTTTAACTAATGCTTTATTCTGTGGACCATTTATATATGCGTGTGTGTGTGTGTCTGTGTGTGTGTGTGTGTATACACACACACACATATATATATATGACTTTTATTAAAATACCAGTAGGGGTAAATATACTCTGTTACACGATATCAGTGTTTCTTGTCACAAATCACTAAGATAAAAGTAAACAAGAAACTTAAAAAAATTAGTCAAATGAATTTCATTGGCATCTTGCAGTGAAATTTTTCTCTCTAATTATTAGTTATGGATATATCATCATATTATTCTATAATATTTTTTCCTATCACATTGCAAAATTATGTTTAGATAGATGATATTCCACTAGTACAACTTTCCATTTGCTTCTGATTGGCTGAACAAAGAAAATTCATGATGAATACATCCATTTTTAACAAATTTTAAGCATGTGAGGACCCAGAGTGACTTCCTATCTTAGTACTGAATTGCATAGTTCATTGAAATTAGAAAATGTTTGGTATCCCTTGGTCTTTTAAGTTTTAATTTATTTATTGAATGCATTAATTAATTATTTTTTAAAATTTATTGAAATATAGCCCTCATACCTGAACATAAGTAAACAATAAGTGTACAGCAATAGTTGTGAACTTACAAAACATACATAACATCATACAGGGCTCTCATAACTTACTCTACCAACTATACATTGCATTGTTGTAAAGCATTTTTAAAAAATGATTAAAGAGCATCCTCAGAATATTCCTACTAACCAAAGTATTTCCCCAAATGCACCCTATTATTATTATTTTTATATCATTTATACATGAACATACATAAACAATAAGTATATAGTGAAAGTTGTGAACTTACAAAGCAAACATTCTTAACGTCATAAATCGACATAGACATAGAGGTACCATACATCAACCCTCTACCAACACCTTGCATTGTCATGACAGATTTGTTACAAATTATGAAAGAATATTGTCAAATTCTTACTACTAATTATAGTCCTTATCTTGCATTTGTTGTATTTTTTCCCAACCAACCCTATTATTATTTTTTAAATATGTTTTTATGACTGAAGTTGTAAACTTACAAAACAATCATGCACATGTGCAGAATTCCGAAACAACACCCCTCTATTAACTCACCACACCATGGTGGAACATTTGTTTCTGATTAGGAGATAATGTCATCTGATTATTACTAGGTTGACAGAGAACATTTGGCATACATTTTCCTTACTCCCCTATTATCAACA
>JAQZBX010049607.1:0-19874 GCA_029593785.1 Cabassous unicinctus
AAAAAAAGAACCATAAGCAAAACAAATGAACAAACCAACTTAGGGAAGCCAATAGCTCAGTGGTTGAACATCAGCTTCCCACATATGTGGTCCTGGGTTCAAGCCCTGGCCACCAGTACCTCAAAAAAAATTAACTCAAGATGGATCAAAGATCTAAATATAAAAGCCAAGAAGATAAAGCTCCTGGAAGATAATGTAAGGAAGCATCTACAACATCTTGTAATAGGAAATGGTTTCATAAATTTTACACCCAAAGTATGAGCAATGAAAGAAAAAATAGATAAATGGGACATCGTCAAAATTAAAAACTTTTGCACCTCAAAGGAGTTTGTCAAGGAAGTGAAAAGACGGGCTATTCTATGGGAGAAAATATTTGGTAACCATATATCTGATAGGGGCTTAATATCCAGCATATATAAAGAAATCCTACATCTTGAAAATAAAAAGACAAACAACCCATTTTAAAAATGGGCAAGTGATTTGAATAGATGCTTCTCCAAAGAAGAAATGCAAATGGTTAAAAGACACATGAAAAGATGTTCAGCATCACTAGCTACTAGGGAAATACAAATCAAAATTACAATGAGATATCATCTTACACCCATTAGACGGGTGGCTATTAAAAAAACAAAGGACTACAAGTGTTGGAGAGGATGTGGAGGAAAGGGAACAGTTATCCCCTGCTGGTGGGAATGTAGAATGGTGCAGCCATTGTGGAGGACAGTTTGGTGGTTCCTCAAGAACCTAACTATATAACTGCCCTATGATCCAGCAATCCCACTGCCTGGTATATATCCAGAAGAATTGAAAGCAAGGACACAGCAGATACACGCACACCAATGTTCATAGCAGCCTTATTCACTGTTGCCAAAAGTTGGAAGCAACCCAGGTGTCCATCAACAGAAGAATGGATAAGCAATATATGGTATATACATACAATGGAATACTGCTCAGCTGTAAGAAGGAATGCAGTATAACATGGATGAATCTTGAAGACCTTATATTAAGTGAAGTAAGCTAGACACTGAAGGACAAATATTACATGACCTCACTGATATGAATTAAGCAAATTGAGCAGAGTCACAGAGCTAGAGTCTGGGACATAGGTTTACATGAAACAGAAAGGGAGTAGAGGGTGGTGAGCTGATGCCCATATGGGCAAAGATCTATGATAAAGTGGAAGGATATTGTTGTGCAGTGGGTGGGCATGACAGTGGTGCAGTGATGTGACTGGGTTCTGCAGTGCTGGTCTCTGAGGGGAAGTAGGTTGGGGGGACTGGGTTGGACTATCCATGGAACTGGGGGGAGGATTGGGGGGGGGGAGCAGGTGAACTCTGGGGTTTTGCAGGTCTGTGGTTAAACTTACATACAATGTTTGGAATATTCTTTTGGGAAATATGGCAGGGGATGGTTACTGGTGTAGGATGTCAGATGTGAGGGGGTATACAGTACAGGGCAGACCTGGGGCATGCTTCTAAGGAATATGTAAGTGTTTACCTTGTCATAGTGTGTCATATCAGAGGGTGCAGACACCACTATAAACAAGAAAAAACTAAACTGCCATTCTGGGGAGTTCTGATATGTTCTCAATTAGAGGGACAAGAATCCCTTGAGAACATAGGCAGTGCCTAATAAAAGAAAACAGACCAATATGCCAAGCCCTCAATATTATTGCAAGTAAATATGAATCTCATTCTCAAATATTGAAACTTAGTGGTTACCATAGGTTCCGAGGGGAGAGGAAGAGAAGAATAGAATAGATGGAACATAGGGCATTTTTAGGGCATTAGAATTGTTCTGCATGATTTTGCCATAATGGATACAGGCATTTAAAATTTTCTCAAAACCTATAAAAGTGTACAGTCTAAAATGTAAAACATAGTGTAAAAATTGACTATGATTAATAGCAATGCTTCAATATTTGTACATCTATTGTAACAAGTGTACCATCCTATGTAAAATGTTATTAATAGGGGAGAGTGGAAAAGGAGGAGGGCATTGGGTATATGGGAATGCCCTGTATTCTTTATGTGACTTTTCTGTAACCTAAAGCTTCTTTGAATATAATGTGAAGAAAACAAGACACCGGGGGAATATATGGAAGAAAATGTCCCTGTACATACAAGACAACAGGTCTAACAGTGCTGAAAGACATAATGTCTAAAAACATTTTTATTATTTCAAAATTTTATAAAATTTTTGTATTTTATTCATTATTTTTAAAACTATTATTTCATTTTCTTATTAATTTTATTTGACTATTTTGTTGGCTTCATTTTTGGAGAGGTTTTGGATCACAGATGGGTCACAACTGTGGCAGGGGAGAATAATTGGTGCAGGATGTCATGACGGGGGATGCATGGGGAGGGGTTCACCTGGGGCATGCCTCTAAAGCATATGAAAATGTTCAGGTGTTCACGGGGCATTGTCTCTGTGTGTGGAGATCCACACACTAACTGAAAGAATATTGAATTCCCATCCAGGGGAGTTCTGCTACATTCTCTAATAGGACAGCAAGAATCCCTTGAGTACAAGGGCATTGCCTAGTGAAGGAAGACAGACCATTACACCAGGCTCTTCATATTGATGGACACTGTCTTGTCAAATTGAAACTTAACATTGTATATTATATTGCCTAAGAGTTACCTCCTGAAAACCCTCTTGTTAATTAAATGTGGCCTATCTCTAAGCCAAACTCAGCTTATAAATGCACTACCTTCCCACAGGCATGGGACATGAAATACAGGGATGGGCCTCCCTGACACCTAGGGATTAAGACCAAGTGCTAAGTAACAATGCCTTTGGAAAAAGAGCTTGACCAGAGGGAGAAATATTAAATACAAATGAGTTTTTAAGGCTAAGAGATTTCAAAGTGAGTCAGGAGGTCATTCCAAGGGTTATGCTTATACGCATCTCAGCAGGATCTTATTGACAGCCACAGTAAACAGTGCCTCAAATAGTGGGGATCCTGAGAGCTCTAGAGACATTCTGACAGTACAAGCAGGGCAGACAGGTCAGGAATGTAGCACCCTGTCAGTAGTGCTTACTTTGGAATTTATGCTCCTCAGTGTAATAGAATTAGAATCATATATATTTCCCTAACATGGTTCTTATGCTCTTTTAATTTGAACCTGTCATTAGCATGATACTTGATAAATATCTGTCCCAGAGACTTAAATCTTTGGTCCGTCCATGTGCCAGATGAGCCCTGAATCTCAGCATAGTTGAAATACCTACTCTCCAGTTCATTGAATTCACCCAGGACAACTAACTAGGAGATGATGATGGACAACACCCATCCCAAGGAACAGAGAGTGTCTTCAAGTGCAAGCAACATAGTTCCATCCATCTTCCTCATGGGACCTAGGTATCCTGTCAATTAGAAGCAGGATGGGCATCACCATCCCCAAATCCTCAAGACTGGAGAATGAACAATGGACTAAATTAGACATTATTGTTCTATTATAGATTTACTATTATTTTAGCAATGGAAGACTTTTATCATTGATATAAAAGCATTAGCCACCAGTGGTTCTAGGAGGAGGGAGAGAGGATAATAGGTGTAATATGGGGATATTTTCAGGACATTGCAATCATCCTGCATGACATTGCAATGATCAGTACAGGTCATTATATATTTTGTCCTAACCTACAAAATTGTGCAGGACAAAATGTAAACCATAATGTAAACCTAGTCCACAGTTAGTAGCAATGTTTCAATATGTCTTTCATCAATTGTAACAAATGTATCACACTAATATGTTGTTAAAGCGGGAAAGTGTGGGAGAGGGAGGGAGTGTGGCATATGGGAATTTTTATGCAACATTTATGTAATCTAAACCTTCTTTAAAAATAAATAATTAATTAAAAAAAAAAAGAAATCAGATGAGTCTGGGGGAAAAAAAAAGACAGGATGAAGATCCCTCAAAGCAACCAAAAAACTTTCCTTGGAAAAGGATTGGATAAATATAGTTATTAGACCATTTGCCTATCATTAAGCCAGAATGAATCTATTCTAAAGCATCCTTAACCTCACCCCCATATAACTCTTTTAATTTATGAGATGCCTTTTTGCATCCACTGTCAAGAGAAATCAAGACATAATCTTATTGTCCATTTGTGAGAATATTGCTATAATAATCTCATTCCAAGTCATCCTCCTCAAGCCAACTGCTTGATATATTGGAAATATTTTCTCAAAGTCCTTCTCACAGCTGCTTTCACTTGGCTGTTTTTCAAGCTATAAATGAGAGGATTCACTAAGGGGGTAACCACACTGTACTGTACAGAGAAGATCAACTCCAATGGTGAGCCTGAGACTGGCAATAGATAGCGAAGGAAACCTGAACCATAAAATAGGAGCACTACAGTGAGGTGAGAGGAGCAGGTGGAGAAGGCCTTACTTCTGCCTGAGGAGGAGCTAATGCTCAGAATGGTGGTGACAATGAAGGTGTAGGAATAAACAATAAGGGAAAAGGTTCCAATTCCATGCAGTAGACCAGAACAGAGAAGGACTGTAAAACTGGTGGATATATCAGAACAAGACAGAGGGAAGAGAGAGGGAAGATCACAGCTGTAGTGAGGGATGGATTTCTCACCACAGAAGTCGAAGTTCATAGTAGGAAAAATGTTGATGAATGCACCCAGAAAGCCCAGGCTCCAGGATCCCCACACCAGCATCTTACAGAGCTGGTTGCTCATCATCTGTCCATAGAGCAGAGGGTGGCAGATGGCAACATAACGGTCATAGGCCATCGCTGAGAGCAGGCAGGCTTCTGTGCCCCCAGACTCATACACTAGGAAGACCTGAACCAGACAGCCTCCAACAGAGATGGTTTTCCTCTGAGACAGGAGATTCTCCAGTAGCTTTGGCACTGTGGCAGAAGAGAAGCAAAAGTCCAGAAAGGAGAGTTGACTCAGGAAAAAGTACATGGGTGTGTGGAGCTGAGGATCTGCTCTGACGACCAGCATCATCAACAAGTTCCCCATCAGGGTCAGGATGTAAATTCCCAGGAACAGCACAAAGAGCAGAGCCTGCACATGGGGGTCAGCAGATAGTCCCAGGAGGATGAACTCGAGGATGGTGCTGTGATTCCCCATGGCCATTTAGAGATGCTGCTGTCTAGAAATAAATAGAAACAGATTGTGATCTCTATTGACCACATTCATTACTTAGGAAGGGGTATCTTCCTTCCTATTAACTTAGAGTTCCTGTATGCCCTCACTGATTCTTTTGAATCCCTTCATCCTGTTTTAACATTTTCTTTAAATTCTAAACCTGGATGAATGTCAAAATAATATCACTTCATGGTCTACTTCAGAGATTGGTGAAGGAGTTATTGTGGTTTATTTAAAGGATTGAATAGAAGGAGTAAGGGAGTAATTTTCTGTGTCCATTTTGCTGTAGAGAAAACTGAGTATCAGATGCTGTATAATTTGTACAAAATGACCATTTGAACAGTCAAGATTTGACTCCTTTATATAGGACCCAAGAAAAGTGATCATTTTACCATTCAGTGTCTTCCAGTCAAGGCTTGGTCTTTCATGTCCTCTATAATCTGGCATCTATCGACTTTTGTGATTGTTGAGCTATGACCCTATGGAGGGCCTCAATCTTGGGGGCAGACTAGTGTATTTCCCTCTGATCACCACATGGGCATATCTTTCTCTCCCTTTTCTCAGCATGGGCTGCATATGAAATGCCCTGTCTTTCAATCTAACTCTTATTTATATTTTGCCTTTCACCAAAATTTCATTGTCTTTCTGAGAACTTACTTTATCATATCCTTTCCTGAAATCACCAGTAAATGCAACAATTGGACAACTTTTATCTTTAACTGTCTGATAACTGAGTAGCCATCATAAACACTTTTGTTTTTGATCCCAGAACCAATTTGGGGCAAGTCACTGCACTGTGATTTTTCAAATAAGAAAACAAATGTATTTGGGTATCTTACTGTTTACCATCATTATTCCCACTCTCTTCACTCTGATTTCAAGAATGTGCTCTTTGTATTCTGGTCTGATAGCTCCCTGTTAAGGATTTCTTAGGCATTTCTGCTTCTTGTCACAGTATGACCTAATCTATCCACTCACAATAATAAACTTTTTTCCCTGTATGACTCCCCAGTCCCAGCAGATGAATCACTCTCTTACTCTGGCATTTAGTGTAGCATTTGTGGAGTGTATTTCTTTTAACCCCCTTCCAAGACATTATAGTTTCTTGACGGCAGTTACAGTGTTCTATATTATTTTGTATCCAGGACACTTGCCCCTGTGTAGGAAAATGTGTATAGTATAATTTCAATGAGTATTTGCTAAAGAAAGGAACATAATTAAATGAGTAGTACAGAGTTCATAGCTCATATTGTGGAGAAAATGCTTCTAGTCCACAAATTTAAGAAAGACTGAGTACCAAGGAGAAGTGGAAAGTGAATGCAAAGAAATGTGTTTCTGTGTGTATGTGTGTCTGTGTGTAAGAGGGTCTGATTTTTAACCTTATGGAATGTCAAGGAGTGCACTTTACTTGCACACTTACCGTCAACCACCAGATCCCTGTACCTACACCCACTAGCCAACTTTTGCCTGTACTAGAAAAGAGTTTAAACCCATGGTAGTGATCTACAACCACCCAGCCATCAATCCATCATTATCCATTTATCCTTTAGTTCATTTGTCTATTCATGTATTCCCATTGTAATATTTTCCTTTCCTTAATTTTCCATTTATTCTTCTACCTACTCTCCACCAACCCATTCATTCAGACAACAAATATCTACAGATTTTCTACTACATATCAGGTTTTATTAGGCATTGGGAGGAAGACAACCTAGTATAGACCAACGTCCAACTCTTATATAAATGTTCTTTATTCCCCTTAGTTTTAATATCACTTGTCCTTAGAATCCAGGGCTAAATTCTCTCCTTAGACTTTTTATTCTTGTCTAGCTTGAAATCTGATCTGGGCTGTACACTCAGATTGTCCTTTTTCATGAAACATTGTGCCTGGCTAGCTAGCTTCAGTGACTCCCCAGTCCCATTGACCTTTTAATTTGCCATGTAATATGTATCTTTGTCATGATACTGTGGTTGGTGTCTGTTGTTAAGGGTGCTCAAAGGACTCACAATTACATTGAATTCTGTACATCGATCCACCTACTCAAACTTGTCCTTTCTACTTATTATCTCACTATTAATATTGAATAGTCACACAATTCCCCAGCCTACTGGATCTTCTTAAATTCAATATATATATCAGCTTTTCCTAGTAGGATAGTAGACATCATAATGACTCAAATAAATTCTAATTCAGCATTGAAGGCACGCAACCTGCTCAAAAATTCTATTTTGAGTAACTCTACTTATTTCTACATTCGTCAAATCCTATTGGATGTAGATAATTTCCCTGGTGTCCAAACTAGCATTCAACAACAACAATAAGACAAAAAATTAATTGAGGCCATTGTCTGCAACAATGTGAACGTTTATACATTTGTAATTTCTGACTGAATTAAATGGAAAATTCCTTTATTAATTTGCCTTTTGTTCATCTTATGCTCATTTTTCCATCAAGAGTGATCAGAGTGCCTTCAATTCTCACTGAAATTGAGTGACTCAGACCAGTTCCATATAGGTTGGAGAAAGAATATTCTGCACCTTTCCAGTGAGAGGAAGGATCAATGTAAAAGTTAGTTTTGTGTGATCCTTCAAAGGGAAGCTGGGTTTACCAATTTGTATGTGATAGTAATATAAATAATATAACTTTATGGATAAGTAGATATTGAATTTGGGGTTTAATCTAAAAGTAATCCCATTCTGTCTTTTATTCCATGTTTATGCATAGAATAACTCCTCAAAACCATTCATAATATGAATATATTTAGTGCTAATGAATAATGAAGAGGGGGATGCTGACGATAATGAAGAAGATAGCACTAAACACCATTCCAAGCACTTTACATGTATTAAGGTACTTATTTCTCAACACCAATCCTATGAGATAGGGACCATTTATACCCTTATCCCTTCTTATTTTAAACAGATAAGGAACTGAGACAGAAAGCTGGTAAGGAACTGCCCAAATCCACAGAGGTAGCATGCTGTGGAGTTGGAATTTGAGCCCAACATTTTGGCATGTACCTTATCATATCCTTTCCATGGGGGCAGGTAGTACAGAAACATTCCTTGAACAAGTATTCTTGAATGTTTTGTTTGTTTCAAATCAATTTAATTATTAAATTTTAGTTAATTTCACAAATGCTGGGACTGATGAGTTATTTAAAAGGGGAAGAGAATGAGGCCCAGTGATTCCTTTAGTCACTGAGCATGGAAAAATACTCTACTTGACCAAAAATTGGATAATTTGGATATAGACCCATAAATACCATGGGTCTGGGAAGTTCTTAGACTAGGGAACAGTGAAAATAAGTGTGCAAGGAATAATATCAATGATTTCACTTTTTCTTTAATATTTCTTAGTTTTGATCCCTACTGTTATTTTCTTCAGCACCTACAATAGTTTGAACTGTCTTGAAGATGAAGGCAGTTGGAAATATCTGAAAATTATCTTTCTATGGCACATGTAATTGGGTGTTGAAAATGACCAAAATACACTATCTACTCTGACGTACCCTCCCCACTTTTCTCATGAGTTTTATGCTCCAGCTGCTGTATTCTGCCTTTATTATACTCCTAGGGCATGAAGCATTGCTGAGATTGAAGTTAGAGTGCACAATATCTCCACCCCATACCCTGACATTAGTCACTGATGCTGGAGGGTTTTCCCCAGGTAGCTGCTCAGAGTAGGTGAACACCTCAACCACACTGCATGGAAATGTGAACATCAGCATTGATTTGGGGGCTTATTATCTAGCACACAGAAAGTCTACAAAAAGACTCAGGGTAGAAAGATGCATCTCAAAGAACCAGAGAGGACATATGAGGAAAGGGAAAGAAGTAGTCAGGTGAGAGGGACAGAAACTCCAGTCAATCATAGAGGACATTACTAAGTTGTGGGGTGGCGGTTATGGCTCAGAAAACTTCCTGGTGTCCTGGTCTTTTCCTGGACCATGAGTCTCTATGTTTATAAGGACCAATTGTTTTATGGCCCAGTTATACGAACTTCAGTTGTCTCTCTCTCTCTTGAGAAACAACCATAAAAGCATCACAATGGCTTACCCCAGAATCTTCAGTGCTTGCATCCTTTGAGCTCTGTTTTGGTCCTGTCTTTCTCTCCCACTCATCCTCAAAAAACAAAACCAAACCAAAAATGTAAGAAGGCATCTATCAGATAGCTATAAACTCAAACACAGGGGCATCACTTCATTTACTTAATACTCTTTTCCGAAAAACTGTGCTGGGAGAATCTATAAAGTGAATGATTCTCACATATTCCCCTTCAGAAGTGCAGATATATGATTAGGCAGTCAGTAATGGGATGGCTGAGCCTGATGGCCCAGGAGACAGTAGAGCCAATATCTTTTATCCTCTGGAGTCACAGCCTGAAGCTCAAGTTTAGACTCATTAACAAAAGAAGCAGAAATATGTAGAGGTCTCAGAGGATTCTATTTAGAATGGTCTTTTGGAACTTCTATTTTGAAGCAATGAAATTTGATGGAAACTATTGGATGTTTGGTGATCTTTGAATTAGGCACGCAAATGGCAACTTCCTTATGTCTTTATACCTTATTTGGGAAATCACAGGAAGGCTGTGCATTTATTTTTAACTGCCTTGAATGTTATTTCTTTTGCCCTTGCATTTGATTTTATAAATATATTACTGAAGAATAATTTAGTGGTCAGCGTGTTAATGATTATATAAAATTTTAGTATACTTTTGAATGCAGGTGATAAAAGTCATGGCAAAAGTAAGCCACAAAACAGTGATCAATAGTTACAAATACTGTAGTTTGTTCCTGAAGACGAGGAACTGAAAAATACCCAATGGAATTTGGAACTGGGGTCTTATTTTCATCATTAAGAAATGGTGTAGTCATTAGCCAGACTGACAAAGATTTAGATGTGGATTAATGCTGGGGAACAGGTAAGCTTTCAAAAATTTGGAAGAATATGTGAATAGAGTAACAAAAAGTTAATAGCAACTCTGCTCACATATACTTCCGAATTTTAAAAGCATACCTGTTCCCTGGCGTTAATCCACATACAAATCTTCTTCAGTTGGAAGCATCCTCAATATTGGGGAATGAACAATAGACTAAAGTAGACTTATTAGTATTCTACAATAGACCTATTATTATTCTAGCAATGAAAGAACTCTTTATCGTCAATATAAAGGCAGTGGCCACCAGAGGCTCTGAGGGATGGGAGATGGAAGAATAGGTGTAATATGGGGGCATTTTCAGGACATTGGAGTTGTCCTGCATGACATGGCAGAGATGAATACAGGCCAATGTATATTTTGTCATAACATACAAAATTGGTCTGGACAGAGTGTAAGGTATAAGGTAAACTATAATCCATGGGTAGTAGCAATGCTTCAATATGTGTTCATCAATTGTAACAAATGTATTACACTAATGAGGGATGTATTTGATGTGGGAAAGTGTGTAGGGGGAGGGAGGGGGACATATGGAATCCTTCATATTTTTTATGTAACATTTATATAATCTAAAGCTTCTTTAAAAATAAAAAAATTATTAAAAAAAGTTAATAGTAAATATTTATCTATCATGTACCAAATGCCAAGTATTGATCCACTTGCATTAATTGTATTAAGTTATATCACACAACAATTCTAAGTGTTAGGACCTCTTTTTATCCCCATTTTTAGATGAGGAAACTGAGGCAGTGGCCCAAGATCCTGCAGTTATGAAGTGGTATAGTTCAGATTCAAATTCAATCTATGAGATAAAGAAATTTGCTTTCTTGTCTATGTTGAATAGCCTCAAGAAATGATATTCACCCAAAACTTGTTATTATTTTTATTGAGCATATGAACATTTGATATGAAATGTTTGAATTCTAGGCTGCTCAAAGCAAATACCACGGAATGGCTAAGCTTGAATAATGGGAATTTATTTGCTTACTGCTGGAGTCCAGAAAAGTGTCAAAATCATGACATTATCAAGAAAATGCTTTCCAGTGAAGACCAGAATTTGGTGATCCTGGATACCTGGCACATGGCAAGGCACATGGCAATGCCTGCTGGTCTATCCATTCCAAGTTTCACTGATTTCAGCTTCTGGCTTCTGTGGCTTTCTCCCTCCTTGCTTGAATTTCATTTTCTTATAAAGGACTCTTCTAATAGGATAAGACTTAAAAAGTATGAGGTGCATCATACTTTAATTGAAGTAGCCTTATCAAAGATCCTATTTACAATGGGTTCACACCCATAGGAATGTATTAGATTTTAGAACATGTTTTCCTGGAGTACGTATAACTTCAAACAACCAAACTCCATCCTTTTGACCACCATAGACATGTACTTTCTTTATGAAAAATACTTTCAATCTGTCATAAAAACCTTAAGTCATTTCAGAAGCAATGCTTAATAGAGTCTCATCAAAATTGCTTTTAGATGTTGTCTGTCGTGAGGCACAATTCCCCTCTATCTGTGGACCTATGAAACCTTGAGACAGTTATCTGCTTCCAAAATACAATGGAGAGGCAGGCATTGGATAAACATTTACTTTTCCAGGGGGAGAAATTGTAAAGAAAACAGGGGTCACAGTTCTCAAACGGTTATGAAACCCTGCAGGACATGCTTCATTAGATTTCAAGTTCTAAGAGACATCTATGGAATGATGGATTGAGTTCTTGTCCTGATAGGGCAGCAGCCCCAATCCTTCCAATTGCTTGTTCAGTTACAATGCTCTTTCCAAGCACTGAAGTGAAAACTCCACCCTCTTCAAGCCTTGGGGTGACAGTCAGACTCCCCACAATTCCTAGTGCAGAGGATCAACCCTCTCAGAACACTGAGGGGACCGCCAGACTCTGCAATCTCCAGGGCACAGACTCAGCCCTCTCAGAAGAGTGGGACAGAGGCTAGACCCTCTGAAATTCCTGGGGAATATGCTCCACCATCTCTGAAGCCTGAGGTTGCAACTCTTTTACTGAACAACAGGGAAAAAGTTTTGCCCTCACCAAATGCCGGGACAGACTCAACCTTTTCACACACATGGTGGACCCTCTGTTTTGGGCCTGACAAGATGTTTTTGGTCCAAACCTCAGCTTCCATGGTTCTACCCTTTAAGTGATTTTTCCTCCAGTCTGTCCATTTTCTGTTCCTTTTAGTCCAGGCTGGCAGTGGTTCCATTTATACAGATCTCACAAAAACCTTGTCAGTTTTGCAAGTAGTATACAGGGGATCAATACTTCAGACAAAAGAACTTTCCACAGATTCTCCCTGGATAACTGCATTCCCAAACCTAACATGGCTAAAGTGGCTGACTGGGTCCATATTCTTAAAGTCTCAAATGGAGAACTATCTTCTGTTGACTCGCTTTCCAGAGATTCAGAATTTTCCAAACCATCAATTTCTGATTTCTCTGTGGCTACAAGTTCAGTTCTCAGCTTATCCCTTTCTTCTTGCACTTTATTATAAGCTGTAAGGAGAAACCAGGTTGCATTTTCCACACTTAGCTTTGAAATCTCCTCAGCTAAATATCCAAGCTCATCACTTTTAAATTCTACTTTTCCTCTAACATCACTCAATTTTGTCATTTCTCTGCCACATTAAAACAAGAATCCACTTTCTTCCAGTTTTCAATAACACACACACACACACACACACACACACACACACACACACATCAGTTCCTAATCAGAGGTATCTTTAGCATCCATATTTCTCCCAATAGCCTCTTCAAAGCAATCTAAGTCTTTTCTATCAAATAGCTTACAATTCTTCCAGCCTTCACCCATTGTGCAATTCCAAAGCTGTTTCTACATTTTTAGTATTAGCAATAGCAGCACACCCCCTCTTTTGGTACTTTAAATCTGTTTTTGCTTCCTAGGCTACTTAAAGCAGATATCATGAAATGTTTTGCCTTGAACAATGGGAATTTATTCACTTACAGTTTTGAGGCAAAGAAAATGTCTAAATCAAGGCATCATCAAGGCAATGCTTTCCTCCTGAACACTGGCTGCTGGTGATCCTTGGCTCTTCTGCTACCTGGCAAGGCACAGGGAGGCATCTGCTAGTCTCTCGCTTCTCTTCTGGGTTTCTTTGATTTCAGCTTTTTGATTCTATGACTTTCTTCTCTCTATCTCTGTATTCACTTGGTTTATAAAGGACTCCTGTAGTAGGATTAAGACCCAAACTCCCATGAGGTGGTGACACATTAACTGAAGTAGCCACATCAAAATATCCTACTTACAATTGGTTTACACCCACAGAAATGGATTCAATTTAAGAACAAGTTTTTCTGGGGGAACATACAGCTTCAAACCACCACACTTCACTACAAGGTAAGAAGAGACTACATAATATAAAGTGCATCCAATCAGTGAATCTTAGATAGCTTATTGTTTATTTTCCTGCTAATTATTATAAAAAGTACATTGTAAAACATGAAAAATATTCTGAGAATGTGAGAATGTATTCTAGTTTGTTTGGAAGTGAACTAATATAGGAGATTGAAACAATGATCTTAAAGCTATCACAGATTTTTTGACAGATGAAATGCCAGAGGTAAAGTGGTCTAGGTGGCCTCTGAAGATGAGATCTAAAGTGGTTATTGGCTTGGGGCATTTGGTAATTCAGTTTATTTTCTTCAAGGCAGAAGAATTTTGTGTGAAGGATGAGGTGCATAAAAAATTCAGGAAAGACTTCAAGGACATTCCGTAAAAGACCAAACTATAGGAACAGAAAACTTAGTGGTAGTCAAGGGTTTGTGTTCAGGAGAAGGGTTGACTACAAAGAGGTCAGAAAGAAATTGTGGATTATTGACCTGTTCTTTAACTTGACTGCAGTGGTAGTTACAAGACTGTCTACATTTTAAAACATATAAAAATGTACAATAAAAAGTGTGAATTTCATATATAAATACAATGGAAAAAATATGGTATGAAACCTTTTATGCAGAGGTAGATATATTAAAAATAGCACGGTGTATTTTCTCATAAGTATATAATAATATATTGATAAGAGGAACTGAAATTGTGTTAAGGAAAGTAGTTACTTCTGCAGGGGGAGTAGAACACAAAGGGAGTTTCAACTCTAAGTATAAAATATTATTTCTGAAATTAAAAAATGTTTTGAGGTAAATATAACATACAAAGAGTAGGGAGGAGAAAAACTCATAGAGCAAAGAATAAAAACTATTGGAGAAAAATAACTTTCCAGAGCTGCTGCCCTTTTTGATTTCCTTCTGTCAGCAATCAATACGATCTCTTGATGTACACAAACGTGTACAGTATTATGTGAATGAATGTGTGTAGTTAGGTGAGACCAAAATCATTATCCTAAGTAAATCATGTCAGGTATAATTTGTTTCAACTTTGCCTTCTGAATCATTGGTGATTTGTCCTTTAGTAGAAGAGTGTCTTGTAAGAATAAAAACAAGGGAATAATTTTCACAATAGTGCACAGATTTGATTTTAAAAGTTTGAAATCTTAACATCACTGATGAAAATGAAACAAACAATAAAGTGTTTGTAATGATTATTGACATTGTGGTAGAGAAAACAATGGTTCTCCCAAGATTTCCATAGAACCTGTGACTATACAACCTTAAATGGCTAAAGGTTCTTTGCAGATGTGATTATATGTTAAGTATCTTAAGATGGGGAGATTATCCTGGATTATTTGTGTATACCCAGTGTAATCATGGGGATCCTTATAATTTTGAGGCAAGAGGGTCAATATCAGATAAACAGATGTGGTGGTGGAAGCAGAGGTTGGAGTGATGCTCTTTGAAGGTGAAGGAAGGCACCACGAGACATGGAATACAAGCAGCTGGAAAGGCAAGGAGAAAGATTCTCTTCTGGAGATGCCAGAGGGAACCAGCCCTGCTGACACCTTTCCTTTAGCCCATGGATCTAATTTTAGGCTTCTGCGCTCTAGAACTGTAAAATAATAAATTGTGTTGCCTTAAGTCAATAACGTTGTGGTAACTTGTTGCACCAGCAGTAGGAAACTAAAATGAAATAGCAAGTAATGTTTTTTTTTGAAAATATTAAAACATAATCAAATTCATGAGAAAACCATTAAGACTATAGTATTTCATCTACATATAAATTTTTCATGTGGAAAGGGCTGTAATGTTAAATTAGGAAATAGTCAAATTCATCATGACTTTTTATTATCAATTCTCCATGGTTTTTAAAAATTTCAATACAAGTGAATATGTAGTTAAATAGTTTCCATTTATTTTTCATTGTTAATGCCTCAACTAACTGAAGGATCTAGAATTCAGACACTATTTAGAAAATTTGTATGTAATCTTTTTAGTTTTAATCTTAAGAGCTTCTAAAGAAACTAAGATACAAAAACTGGCAGTGTGAAAATAAGGAACATTGTCACAATACAATCCTTTGTTTTAATTGTGATATAGTCTCAAATTAAGAAACAAATTCATTTTAAATTGCTCTCAAGTTTATATAAATCAATCAAAGTATTATAAATATTTTCTCATAATATTCCTGATAAGATGAATTTATAAAGGCTAGAGTTTTAAAACATAAATACTATTGCCTTTTAAACATTGTTCATTACAATGATATTTATGTATAATATGTTCAGTTAAAATGATATTTATGCATATGTATAAACACAGAAACACAGCAAAGTACATGAAATATACTGCACAAAAACAGATTTAGTGTCCTAGAGAAGAGTGGTATGGTACCTTAGAGAAAAGGATTTCGGATATGCCAACTATTTTCAAAATGAGGTAGTAAAACTTTCTTCTTTTCATTGCATGCATTCTACCCAGGTAGAATGTAATGCCCAAGTGTGTGTTTTTCTCAAAATTCTATTGACATATCAACTCTTACTGTGCTTTAGTGTACTGCAAGAGGAGAAAATCGTGACCAGTTACAGTTTCCTTACTGGTCTTAGGTTGCCTTCTGTTGTGGTTGTTATAAATATTGTTATTTTGGATGGTAACACAGCTGAGACTTTGGTCATTTCTAATGCACAAGCACATTTCTTTTTTCAATCAACTGCCATTTACTGTGCAAATATTTGCCTGTTGTCTTCAGCAAGATCAGGCCCCAATCAGAACTTCTGGAGAATGAGAATGTGTCCTTTGTGTGCAGACTTTTTCCCCAAATGACATCTTAAAAGACTAGATTTGCTCCCCATCTTACTTGAGTAATTTATAATCCAGGGTATGCAGATAAAGAAGGGATTGATACAGGATTAAATATTTTTGTGTTTTCCAAATACCAGCAAATTTCCTTAAGAGTATAGAAGTGGTTTCCCTGTTTTTTCAGACTCAGTATGATAAAAATTTCCAGACATAGATTGAAATTCATTCCTTAACCTATGGAGGACTTTGGTAAATATTCAAGCTGGCTTTATACAAGCAGTTGTCCTATACAGGCTGTGGGAAAAATGGCACTGATGATTTTGTTTGAATCAGAGTTGCTACAAACCCTCCTTTTGTAAAAAACGCAATATTTGTGAAGTACAATAAAACAAGACATGCTTGTATTTACATTTTGGAGATTTCCTGAACCTTTTCAGACGATGTAAACATGCTGCTTTGCAAGGTATAAAATAACTGTAGGCATACACTCAACAAGATAGGTGGGAAGTTTGTAAAGCTTCACAGACTCATCATTGCCTCTAATGTCCACTTTGTATGGAATCAAGTCAGGTAGCAAAACATCAAATGGAATTCTCATAAATATGTGGTAGGTAAGATTTGTGCAGAACCTGCACAGTGGTGGCCTGGTGCACTGTCTATGGCTCTTATGAATCTGATATCTTGCAGATGGAAAACTGGAATTCTCCAACAAAAATATCAATGTGTAGTGGCTACTTTCCAGCAGGAAGTATATTTGTTACATTATGATTTGCTAGATGTTTTACAGAACATGATTAAGAAAAGTTAAAGAACTCTATTTTCAGGTGAACAAGGTTTAGAGTGTGGTGATAGGGTTTATAAGATGTTTTCTGAGTGGAAGACATCACTCAAAAATCTCTGCCAACTGTCTTAGCAGTGTCTACTGACTACCACTTTGTTGGTCAGGAGCAAAGATCTGTTCTGGATCAATACATTCCAATGTAAGACTCTGTGGTCCTTCTGCTTTTAAATCTCACCACCTCTGTTCTTCTCTTTGCTAAGCTGATCAAGAACCTACTTCCCACTTCACTTCAAGATGAGTAGGAACATCATTGTTCTTCTCATAACTGCCTTCACCTCCTTGTTCTTTAGGCTGTAGATGGGAGGGTTCACTAGGGGAGTGATTTCACTGTACTGCATGGATAGGATCAACTCCAGTGGGGAACCTGAGGGTGGCATTAGATGGTGAAGAACAGCAGCCATAGAACAAGGTCACTGCAGGGAGAGGAGGTGGAGAACGCCTTGGCCAGCCTGTGGAACTGATGCTCAGGATGGCAGAGCCTGGCTCCTGGGGTCAGCAAAAAGCTTGAGGAGGAACTCTGTAATAGTGCTGTGGTTCTCTAAGGACATTTACAGGCTCTGCTCTTTAGAAATAAATTGGGAGTAGGATTGAAATCTCTTCTTTCCACAACAGTTGTCAGGAGGCATGACCCTCTTCTATTTCACTATCTATAGCCTCCTGTTTGGTCAGACCTTCATTTTCATAGGTGTCATATTGACCCTCAATGGTTCCATGGAGTCCTTGACTTCCCTGGTTCTCTGCTGCAATATGTCTGAGCTTTGGATCAGCCCCACATGGCTCTATCTTGATAAGGTCAGTAAGCAAGTTATGATAGACTGTAGAGGTCTGCTGGAACTTTTCACCATGTCTAAATATGCCATCTCCTTCATCTGGGCCTTTGTGGTCCACAACACTCCCCAATATCTCTTAGGAATTGCAACATCCTGGAGAGGCAGAGGCAACTCGACACTCACCTCAATCACCCAGGCTGTTCCTCTCCATTCAAAATCCTCTGATGGTTTCTCAACTGGTTACGTAGCATGCTGGTTTAACAGTTTATAATTGTACAAATGGCTTTCACACATTTTCCACTATGCATGTGTGTGTGTTTTGGGTGTGTACTTTTGAGAGAAAAAGGCTGCTGAATTTACTTCATAGGTGAGTGTATTAGTGTATTAGGTGAGTGTATTAGTGTAATAGTGAGGAGGAGGAAGAGGAGGAGGAATCCCTAGGGAAATAGAACTGAGGGGAGATATCTGTAAATATGTGAGATTATATAAAATTCTCTCATGCGACCGTGGTGATGCGTAAGTCCAAATTCTGCAGGGCAAGCTGCAAACCAGTGGCTTCGATGAAGGTCCTTGATGAGTTCCCAGGAGATGTTGGCTGTCTGAAGTGGAGCTGGGAATTCTCTCTGAATGCTGAAATCACTTCCATTTTAAGGCATTCAAGTGATTGGATAAAATGACACTCATGCTGACAGTAATCTCCTTGGTTGATTGTAGATGTAACCAGCCATCTATGCAATTAATTCACTGATGATTGAAGTCCATAAATGTCCTTGTATTACAAATAGCCCAGTGTTTGCTTCACCAAACAGCTGGGAACATTTACCTGGCTAAGTTAACACATTACTCTAACCATGGCAGTGAATATTTTAAGCCCGGTGATTATATTTCCTGCCTAGAGCCCCACACTAATTAGTTTTTTGACCAACTATCCTTTGACTTTGCCTCATTTGATTGTAGGAGCTTTTCTTTTCTATTTATTTATTTATTTATTTATTTTTATTTATTTTTTCTATTTTAAAAGATGCTTAGATTACATAAATGTTACACAAAAATTACAAGGATTCCCATGTTCCCCACCTCCCACAATTCCCATAACATCCCACATAAACATCTTTCATTAGTGTGGCACATCACCTGCAATGGATATACACATCCTGGGGCTTTGCCATTAAGCATGGACCATAGTTCACATAGTAGACCACACTCTCTCCCACACAGTTCTGCATGTTATATGCTGATGTAAAATGGCCTATATCTGTCGTTGCAATGTCACTCAGGATAATTCCCAAGTCCCGAAAAAGTCCCTGTATTACAACTGCTTTTCCCTCTCCCTGCCCCCAAAGTGTCCAGTGGCCACTGGCTCCACATCAATATTGTAATTTCTTCCATGCTTGAATCACAATATGTCTACAACAGAATACCAGTAAGTCCACTCTAGTCCATAGCTCTTCCCCCAATCCTGAGGAGTCTGGGATGGTGATGTCCACTCCACCTCCAAGTGAGAGGGGGCTTATATCCCATGGATACGGTGGTTGGGATTATCCTGCCTGCAGCTGCAGACTCTCTCCATTTCCTGGGATGGCCGTTGTCCATCATCATCTCCCTGCCAGGTTTCTTGGGTAAGTCCTATGAGTTGTAGAGTAGGAGTTGCAGGACCACTGAAATTCCAGGCCCAGCTGGCACATGGGCAGGTCAAAAGCTCCAGTCTCTGCAAGTACAACTACAAACTCCAGCACCACACGTAGGTTTGAATAGAAGGGAGTGATGGACCATGTGCAGGGAGGATTTAATTGACTCCAACTTTGTCACTCTCAAGACCACAGATTCTGAAGTAGAGCCCACTGATAAGGCATCAATCTCTGGAGCTATCCACACTTATATAGAACCTGGGTGTCTCCAGAGCCCTCAGGAGCCCCTCTGTTTGGGGTGATATTCACTTTGGTGTTCTATGAGATCCTACTGAGGTGTGCATAAGCATTACCTCTGGGATGACCTCCCGACTCACTCTGAAGTCTCTTAGCCATATGAACTCATTTGTCTTTACCTTTT
>JAQZBX010049608.1:0-19873 GCA_029593785.1 Cabassous unicinctus
GCAAAATTTTTGTGTGTACATATATATTTTACCCCTTGGGGAGAGAGTTTATAATTTTCATAAGATTTTTTTACAAGGGAATAACCAACAATAAATTAAACAAAGAGATTAATTATTAATATGAATGATTGCCACATTCCCTCACTCTTTATTTTATTTTCTCTGCATAACTAGAATCATACTAGAAACTTGGTAAGGTCACAATGGAGAACACAAATGAAAAATATGCTCCCCAAAATAAAAAAAGACATGTTCCAGGAGAGGCATATTTATTATGTGACCCAATAATATTTTAGCTCTCAGGAATCACACTCATTCTCTTTTTACAACCATGTCCAATGTTTATTCATAAATGTACCTGACTTACCTGTAGATTATCACACATTTCTTGGCTGTATGTTAACCGCTGAATTTCAGTAGGAGAGACAAGGTATAATGCCTGTCCTTCATTGGTAAAACAAAATGTCCGTGCTATCCTCATGTCTGTCAGTGGCAAATAATTAACATCCAACATTGGACGAAGACTAGGTAAGCTGAATGGAAGAAGCAAATCCACATTTCATACTCAAGTTGTTAGAAGCTTTACATTTCCTTGTATATATTTGCAGATCCATACATATAAACAGTAATTTTTGTACCACTATTTTATAACTGTTTCTTTTCTCTTGAAGGCTCAGTGGTAATGAGTTAGACTTTCACATAAAATCATATACATGAAAAATTTATGGGCTCAGTTCTTCTTTCTTAATCCATACAGATATTTATTTAGAAAATGTCCTTAAAGGATTAAACACACTGGTCAGCAGTCTCAGGGGCACTTTTTGCAACATTTCACAGGTTTCTACAATATGACTTTATAGTTTTGGGTTATGGTAGAAATACCACAGCTAGAGAGTGGCTGACTGCATATTCGGTCTGCTGTCTCTTTTTAAGGCAAAACTCCTGAGCCTGAGTAGGATATGCACTGAGAGAAGTGGAGTGGGTCCAGTTCACTATGCCTGAGGATGGTATGGCTTTGCTCCCCATTACTTTACACCTTCAAGCAACAGGAAATGAAAATTGCCTATAACTTAGAGACCCTTCACTGAAGGCATGAATAATAAACACAGCAGAGGCTATAAGGGAATGAGGATAAGTTACAAATAGTGGATCAGAATTTGCAGGTCGAAATGAATACCACAGTTTAGAAGTGTCTTACCCAATGGTTATACACTAATCCTAATGTTGTAGCCAATGATTTTGCTTAAATATTCATCAGCATGTCCCTTTGGATACTGTTGTTAGGGTCAGTTTTACAAACCACTGAAGAAGAGCAGTATCATTGTGTTTTAATCAAACCTCTAATGCCAAAAGGAAAAAAATAAACTTGTAATTAAATCTCATTTTGAAACCATCCTGTTTATTCTAAGTATGCACAATAATTTTAAATTATCTCAGATCATAAAACCAGCACCTGTTTGATGTTCCAAAATAAAATACCCATTCCTTTTATCAAATTAGTATGAGCACTCTTTGAGCTCTAGAACCTTACTACTAAAAATGGAATCAGAAATCTGTGCTATTAAAATAGGATTTTCACTAATTTCTAATAGTACTGTGCTCTCCAATGTGGTAGCCACTAGCCAAATGTGGCCACTGAGTACCAGAAAAGGGGCTAATCTGAATCAATATGTGCTGTAAGTGTAAATTACACACTGAATTTCAAAGACTTAGTATGGAAAAAGGATGTAAAATATCTTAATGATTTTTTATATTGATGACTATGTTGAGATACTATTTTGAATATATTAGATTGAACAAAATATATTATTAAAATTAATTTCACCATTTCTTTATATTTTTTAAAATTTGGCTATTTATTGGAAAATTTAAAATTACATATGTGACCCACTGGGATTCAGTAAATTTAATGGTGTGGGAGGGGGCTCCAACTGACTTTCCTTATGGGGTACATTGTCTATGTAGCATTATAAACAGAAGCCAAGAAAAGGGGAAAAATAAGGTGTAATCATTTCAGGTTGGAAAAGGGAAAAAGCGAGTCAATTGCTAAGGGCTAAGAAACAGTTGCTTTTAAAATGAAAAAGAAATAGATTTTTAAACTCTGTATGCAGGGACACTTTTATAAGGAAAAAGCGTCAGCACTAAAGGCAGGTCTCACTAAAAATGGCTTCTATAGTCTGATTTGAGAATTTATACATAGATAAATCTCTTCTATGCTGTCTATTCTCAAGATTGTTTTTCTAGATCTGGGTATATTACCACATAAGCAATCATTAGTTAGCTGCCATCTATCAGAAAACTAGAACTTGAGGAGATTGGGCTCAGGACAGTTAAATTTTTTTTTTTTTTTTGTAATAAACTTTATTTTTAGAGAAGTTTTAGATTTACAGAAAAATTACACCAAAAGTATAGGGAATTCCCATATAACCATCTCTCCTTCCCCCGCAGACACACACACATTTACTTTTTGTAAAGTACCCTATAGTAAATATTTCAGGCTTTGTAAGATAGAGTCAGGAAAGACTCTGGGTATATACTCAGCTTCGGAGGATGGTCAAGGCCTGAAACATATCAATTTGCAGGGTTTAATTCCTCAAGCCACACAGCAGAGTACACTTTATTTCCTAGTCACACCTTATATATTACTAAAATCATGTAGAAATAATTTCCTTTTCAAATATTTTTGATGATCCCTTTGAACAAATGAACACTATGACATAATATCAAAGTAGCCACTGCCAAGTAAAACAGCTTACAAAGGGTAGAGGAAGCCTGAGATATCAACAACTCCTGTTGCTTTTTAAACTCCCTATTGATTTTCATTTCTCAAGAAACCTCCCTCCTTATAAATGTAAATGGTAGCATATATTCATTTAAATAGAAGTTGATTTGAGATACACATAATAACATTTGTGAAAACAAGAAACTAACATTTTACAAAACAGGGTAAGTAATCATCATTAAGCTAACATTCGAATTGTGACATAATAACAGATTAATATAGGATAAATTTTGTGTGACTAATTGCTAGCTTGGGAGGGGAGAGTGTGTATGTGAGATACACATACACACACACTTTTTTTTTTTTTTTCCAAAACTGAGGCATGTCTAGAAGTTAAATCATCATCATTTCCAATAGAGTAGAATGACCTTCATTGATAATCTCTAAAAATAATTTGAGAAAGGGAAAATGAGATAGAGAAAGAACTAAAAAATATTGAGAATGAGCAGACCATAAAATGATCTTTATTTTTTCAGAACTTTTTCTTTCACTACTTCCCCATAGCTTACAAATTGCTCCTGTCTCCCCTATTAAAAACAAAAATAAAAACAAAAATACTCTCAAAACCTAGTTTCACTCACTATTACTTTCCTGACTCTTATCTCTCTTTTTACCACAAAATTTCCTGAAAGAATAATCTATATAAAGGGTCAGCAACCTTTTTTGTGAAGTACCCTATAGTAAGTATTTCAGGCTTTGTAAGATTGGTGGTCTCTGTAGCATCTCAACTCTGCCTTTGTAATGCAAAAGAAGCCACAGGCAACATGTAAACAGCAGACAACAGCTGTGTTCCAAAAGAACTTTATTTTGGGGCCAGAATTATAATTTGCTGACTCCTGGTCTATATCACTGCCTCTATTCTGGCCCCCTTGAAAATTTAGTTTTTGCCTCCTCCATGCTCCTGAGATTTTGCTTTCTCAAAGATAACTAATATTCTACTAGCTGCCAGATCTGTACCCAAATTATTTGATTTCTCTGGTATACTTGACCTCTTGTCCATCTTTTTTTTTGATACTATTTTCACCTTTTTATTTCATAAAGCTGTGCCATTCTGGTACAAAAAAACCCCAGAAAAACCCAAACTCTCCTTAAATTGTTGAACAATAAAACATTCACAAACATAATGAAATAATGATCTCAGTTTCTTGCTAGCATCTTGAACGTTACACACATGCTTTTCAGCATTCTACCTTATAGACACTTCTGTGATTACTAGATAATGTATAAAGAAGGAAAGTACCTCATTATCATGATATGCCCATTGGCACAAAAGCAAGCCAAGCAGGCACTGTTACACATGACCACCACTTCTGCTTGCAGTATAAAAGATGTCTCGGTGATGTTATGAACATAAAGGCAAGTCTGAGAAGGCAGTGAGAAGACTTTGGCTTGTTTTTCTGAGCAAATTATTGTATACTGATGATCTCCTATTTCTTGGGATTGAGAGGGGGAGTTCATGACCAGTTTCCTTCTCCAAGATTTTTCATTTTCATCTATGTGGCTTGGATCCCTCCAAACTTCATATGGTGGTTGCATTAATGTGCCAGTTCGGTCCATACAGGAGAATGTTAGCACAGCTCCTTTCAATGAGAGGAATGTACCTATAAAAAAATTTTTATATCACTGGCATGAAAACAGCTGTTATTCATTTATGGCAATGAACGTTTCACATTAAGATCATTTATATCTATAATGTCATAATATTGTGGTGATATACAAGCAGATTGGTGAATTCATCAGTTGAAATAACTTGGAATCCTAGAATGTTAGGTCTAAAAGGAGCTTAAGACATCAACTTGTCAAATCCTCAGAATTATATTAGACTCAGAAAGGTAATGAGATTTGGGCCAGGTAACATAGCAAGGTCGTGACTGAGCCTGGCTTAGAACTCAGGTTTCCTGACTACTAATCCAGTATTCCTTCACTATACTATTAGGACCCCCTAAAATACTTTCTAAAAAGGAAATTTAAGAAAATTTAAAACTTTCATTTATTGAAATAAATTCAACAGAAAAAATAACCATGCCATCTGATTCCATTTTCTTATTTTGCAGGCTCATTTGCTATAAAATGCTTTTCCTTCTGAAATTGAATATTCAAGATAAATTTAATAACATTTCAATACCTAGAATTCATGCTAGCAATTTTAACTGTATGGAAAAAAGAAAAAATGTCAGCTCTTAAACAGGAGTATGCATCTTTATACAGAAAAGGGGCTTACTCATCTGTAACCTGGATTCTCCAAGTTTTAGTATCCATGGCAGACCATTACCTATGGGTATTTATTTGCCAATCGTGCAGCACAAGATACTATAAAGTTTAGGATTAAACTAGAGTGGCTTTTGGGTATTGCCAGACTCTCCCTAAGCAGTACCTTAGCAGTCCTTTCTCTCCTTTGTTCTTTGACAACTTTATGGAAAGAGTAAGAGTGTTAGCCCAGGCTGATAGGTCTCAAGCACATGCGAGTGACATCATCAACATGGCAACATAAAACACCCTCTAGAAAAAGTCTCCCCTCAGAATCGACAAATAAAAGGACATATCCCATGTGCTTGAACTCTGGAGGACAATAGAGACTGGAGAAAGACTCCACAAACACCGACTTGAAGCAAAAGAAAAGTAATCTCCAAGATTAGGTAGGAAATTTCAGTCCTAGGTCCACCAATCTGGACCTTTTACCAATCGAACGGTCCCATGCAGCTTGGGAGTCACACAGAGGCAGCATAACCAGTTTCTTCCTGCAGTGGATACAGACTATAGAGCCACTCATAGCAGCAAGTTAGAACACCATGAGTATCCAGGGACAGGGACCCAAGTCCACACAGACCCAGGGTGGAACACAAGCAGCTGAGGAGTACCACATACAGAAGAAAAAAATGAGAGACCATGGCAGAACTGTTGGCAAGAGGTGCACACACTCAGTCCAGTTTCTTCTGCTGGACCCCCTAAACACAAAATGGACCTTTCTGGATTGACCCACCTTTCTGGATTGACCCCATCTGGGTTCCCAACATGGGATACCCTAATGGGGAAGAAATTAGAGGCAGAAAGCCCCAAAGGACAAAAAATAAAATAAAAACAAATGGGGGAAAACTGAAATGCTGTGAGACAGGAAGGGCTCTAGAACTGAAAAGTGTAAGGAAAATGGGGCAATGAGTGGGGGAGAAAATATAAACAAATCATAGGAGCTGGGGAGAAAATTCCACACAAAAACAAACAACAGATCAAGGTTCCTGGAGAGGGAACAGAGGAAAGGAAGCTTCCTCCTGGAGGTAAAACAATTGCACATAAAGTGCAATCTTAAAAACTGTACTGCATATCCAGGGCAAGAATCAGAAGAAGAGTTGCTGAGAAAATCTGAAGAGTTAAACAGTGGCTACTCTAAAGGTCCAGAATAAATTGGACCAAGAATAAAAGAAGAGCCATAACACAAGGACAACAAACAATAAAACCTCAGACAAGAGGGAGAAACTGACCTTCAGAATTAATACATCAAAATAATCAGATACCCAGGCATCAGCAAAAACTTACAAGTCATACTAAGAAACAGGATGATATGGCCCAGTCAAGGGAACAAATTAAAACTTCAGAGGAAACAGAATTAGGAACAACTAATCAAAGAAGTTCAAACAAATCTAAATGAATTCAAGGAGATGAAGGAAAATATGGACATAGAGCTAAAGGATATTAAGAAGACAATGTGTGCACATAAAGAAGAATTTGAACATTTAAAAAGAAACATAAAAGAAATTATAGGGCCGAAAGACACAAAAGTGAAGGTTAAAAATACACTAGAGGCATAGAACATCAGATTTTTTTTTTTAAGGAGGTAACAGGGATTGAACCCAGGACCTCGAACATGGGAAGCAGGTGCTCAACCACTGAGCTACATCCACTCCCCCAACATCAGATTTGAACAGGCAGAAGAAAGAATCGGTTAGGTAGAAGACAGGCATATCAAAAGAACAGACAGATAAAAGAGAAAAATTGAGCAATGTCTCAGGAATTTGAGTGCCAGCATAAAGTGCCAAACATACATATCATGGTGCTCCAGAAAAAAAAGGGGCAGAAAGAATATTTGAGAAAATAATGGCTGAAAATTTCCCAACTCTTATGAAAGACACAAAGATACATGTTTAAGAAGCACAACATACTCCAAACAGAATAAACCCTAATAGACATACTCCAAGACATACTATTCAGAAGGTCAAATGCCAAAGATGAAGAGATAATTCTGAAAGTAGCAAGAGAAAAATGATTCATCACATAGAAAGGATCCTCAATAAGACTAAATGCTGGTTTCTCATCAGAAACCATGGAGGTGAGAAGGCAGTGGTATGATATATTTAAGATACTGAAAGAGAAAAACTGCCAGCCCCAAATGCTTTATCTGGCAAAACTGTCCTTCAAAAAAGAAAGGGAGTTTAATATATTCCAAATAAAGAGAAATTAAGAGAGTTTGTCAACAAAAGACCTGCCCTACAAGAATTACTAAAGGGAGATCTGCAGGTTGAAAGGAAAAGACAAAAGAGAGTGGCTTGGAGAAGTATGAAGAAATGAAGATCTTCAGTAAAGGTTTCTAAAATGGTGACTGCATTGTTCTGTACTGTGTCATCAGTATGCAACTGTATTCTTTAATTCCTATAAGAGTCAGAATAAAATTGAACAAGAAAAAAGCATATATCCTGACAGTGGACATAGAAATATAAAGAAGTAATATCGGACAAAAACAACATAAAGAGGTGAAACAGAGGGATATGGGAGCAGAGAAGTATATGCTATTGAAGCTATCTTTTCAAAAGAGTTGGTTATAGATGTAGGTTGTGTAATACAAACCCCAGGGTGACCACAAAGAAAGTATTTTAAAAATATACAGAAATAGAAATGAGAAAGAAATCAGTAAGATATATATCAAAAGATCAACTTTACAGAAAATGAGGTTGCAATAAAGAAAAAAAGACACAAAAAAGATATGACATAAAATAACTAAAGGACAGAATGGATGAAGAAAGTACTGCCTTTACAGTAATAACTCTGAATATTAATGAACTAAATTCCTCAATTAAAAGACAAAGATTGGCAGAATGGATTAAAAAAAGCATGATCCAAGTGTACATTGTTTACAAGAGACTCACCTTAGACCCAAAGACACAAATAAGTTGAAAGTGAAAGTATGCAAAAAAATATTCCATGCAAATAGCAACGAAAAAAGAGCTGGGGTAGCTATACAAATATTGGACAAAATTCAAAAGCTGTTATAAGAGACAAAGAAGGACACTATATATTAATAAAAGGGTCAATTCACCAAGAAGAAATTACAATGGTAAATATTTATGTACCTAACCATGGTGCTCAAAAATACATGAGGCAAAAACTAGCAAAACTTAAGGGAGAAATAGACTGCTCTACAATAATAGTTGAAGGCTTCCATACATCACTCTCATCAATGGATAGGACATCTAGACAGAAGATCAATAACAAAACAGAGAATTTGAATAATATGATAAATGAACTAAACCTAACAGACATATACAGAACATTACACTCCAAAACAGAAGGATATACATTCTTCTCAAGTTCACATGGATCATTCTCCAGGATAAACCACATGCTGAGTCACAAAACAAGTCTCAATAAATTTACAAAGATTGAAATTATACAATACATCTTCTATGACCATAATGGAATGATGCTGGAAATCAATAACAGGTGGAAAACTGGAAAATCCACAAATAAATGGACATTAAATAACACACTCACACTATCAGTGGGTGAAAGAAGAAAGTACAAGGAAAATCAGTACATGTCTTGAGACAAATTAAAGTGAGAATACAACAGATCAAAACTTATGGAAAGGTGGTGCTGAATGGGATATTACAGCCCTAAATTCTTAAATTAAAAAGAAGAAAGAACTGAAATCAAAGACCTAACTGCACACCTGGAGGAACTAGAAAAACAACAGCAAACTAAACCTATGGACAACAGTGGGTGATGGGGCGAGGGGGTCGGGTGGGGCAGGGTCCCCAGTCCCTGGACCGACAGTTGGGAGGTCCTCGCCGAGTCCCCGCAAGGGACAAGTTTCCCAGGGAAGTGCTGTTGTTTCCTGGGGCAGGCCTTTTGGCTTCCCTCCTAGCAGCCAGGGTCTCAGGCCATCCCGGCCCCCACTGCAGACAGGCCTGACGCTCAACATGGGGCAGAGGCTTCTTTTCCCCGGGCCTGAGCTGAAATCTTACTGAAGAAAATCTGAGGGAAGGAATTCCACTTGGTAGATTCAGGGCCATCCCCTCCCCCCTTCTGTGGCCTCCTTCCTTGTGGTCTTATACCTTGAAACAGTAAACTAAAAAGCTACTTGTCTGTTCAAAAAAAGAGAACACTATGAACAATTGTACGTCATCATAATAGACAACCTAGATGAAATGGACAAATTCCTAGAAACACATAACGGCCTACATTGACTCTGGAAGAAATAGAATATCTTAACAGACCAATTACAAGTAAAGAGATTGAATCAGTCATTAAAAACCTCCCAACAAATAAAAGTCCAGGAACAGATGGCTTCACAGGTGAATTCTACCAATCATTCCAAGAAGAATAAATACCAATCCTGCACAAACTCTTCCAGAAGTTTGAGCATGAGGGAACACTACCTAACTCATTCTATGCAGCCAACATGACCCTAATACCAAAGCTATACTAGAAGAAAGGAAAATTATAGACCAGTTTCTTTTATGAATATAGATGCAAAAATCCTCAACAACATACTTGCAAGTTGAATCAAACAGGACATAAAAAAAATTATACACCATGATCACATGGGTTTTATCCCAGATATGCAAGATTGGTCCAATATAAGATAATACAATTAATGTATTATACCACATTAACAAAATGAAGGGAAAAAAACACAAAACTACAGGGTCTTCATGATGCGGAAAAGGCATTTGACAAAATCCAGTATCCTCTTGATAAAAACACTTTGAAAAATAGAAACAGAAGGAAACATCCTCAAAATGATAAAAGGCATATATGAAAAACCCACAGCTAACATCATACTCAATGAAAAAAGGCTGTAATCTTTCCTTTTAATATCTGTAATAAGACAAAGATGCCCACCGTCAGGTTCTAGTTAGAGCAGTCAGACAAGAAAAATAAATAAAAGGCATCAAAATTGGAAAGGAAGAAGTATAATGTTCCTTACTCACAGATTACATTATCCTATATATTAGAAAGTCCCCCCAAAAATCTACAATGAAGCTACTAGAGCTAATAAACAAATTCAGCAAAGTGGTGGGGGTACAAGATCAACATGCAAAAATCAGAAGTGTTTCTATAAACTAGTAATGAGCAATCTGAAGAGGAAATAAAACATTCCATTTACAATAGCAACTAAAAGAATCCAATATCTAGGAATAAATTTAACCAAGAATGTAAAGGACTTATACAATTAAATCTATAAAATTTTGCTAAAAGAAATAAAAGAAGATCTAAACAAATGGAAGGACATTCCATGCTCTTGGATTGGAAGATTAAATATACCCAAAATGATGTACTGATTCAACACAATCCCAATCAAAATTCTAAGATCTTAATTGGCTTTTCCATTACTGCAAAGTATCAAATTTATTTGGAGGGGAGCAGATGTTGCTCAAGTGGTTCAGTGCCTGCTTCCCACATGGGAGGCCCTGGGTTCGGTCCCTCATGCCTCCTAAAAACAAACAACAAGCAAACAAATGAAAAAACCTATTCAGGGGAGCCAATGTGGCTCAGTGGTTGAGTGCCAGCTTCCCACATACGAGGTCCCAGGTTCATTCCCCAGCCCCAGCATGATTAGAAAAAAAAAAAATTATTTGGAAGGGTAAAGGGTTCTGAATAGCCAAAAACATCTTGTAAAAGAAGAACAAAGTAGGAGGACTCACACTTCCTGAGTTTAAAACTTATTACAAAGCTACCATGTTCAAGACAGCATGGTACTGGCAGAAGGACAGATATTTAGACCAATGGAATTGAATTGAGAGTTCAGAAATAGACCCTCACATCTATGGCCAATTGATTTTTGACAAGGCTGCCAAATCCATTCAATTGGGAAAGAATAGTCTCTTTAACAAATGATACTGGGAAAATTGGATATCCATATGCAAAAGAATGAAGGAAGGTCCCTATCTCACACCATATACAAAAATTAACTCAAAATGGATGAAAGACCTAAATATAAGAAGTAGGAGTATAAAGCTCCTAGAAGAAAATGTAGTGAATCATCTTCAGGACCATGTGCTACGCAATGTTTTCTTAGACTTTATACCCAAAGTACAAGCAACAAAAGAAAACAATAGATAAATGGAATCTCATGAAAATTAACAACTTTGGTACATCAAAGGACTTTATCACAAAAGTGAAAAGACAACCTATTCAATGGTGGAAAATATTTGGAAACCACTTATCTTATAAAGATTTAATATCTAGAATATATAGAAAATTTTCCAACTCAACAATGAAAAGACAACCCAATTAAAAAAATGGACAAAAGACCTGAATAGACGTTTCTTCAAAGAAGATATACAAATGGCAAAAAAGCACATGAAAAGATGCTCAGCATCATTAGCTACTAGGGAAATGCAAATAAAAACTTGAGATACCATTTAATACCTACTAGAATGTCTACTATAAAAAAAACCCAGAAAATTACAAACATTGGAGAGGATGCAGAGAAACAGGAAAACACATTCATCGTTGGTGGGAATGTAAAATGGTGTAGCTGCTGTGGAAGAGAGTTTGGCCATTCCACAGAAAGCTAAGTATAGCACGACCGTATGACCCTCTTTTAGGTATATACCCCAAAGAATTAAAAGTATGGACTTGAACAGATATTTGCACACCAATGTTCATAGCACCATTATTTACAATTGTCAAAAGGAAGTAATCTAGGTGTCCATTAACTGATGAATGGATAAACTAAATGTGGTATATACATACAGTGCAGTATTATTTTAGCATTAAAAAGGAATGGGGAGTGGGTGTAGCTCAGTGTTTGAGCACCTGCTTCCCATGCACGAGGTCCCGGGTTCAATCCCTGGTACCTCCTAAAACAAACAAACAAAAACCAAAACTTTATCCTTGGGGAGCCCATGTAGCTCAGTAGTTGAGTGCCTGCTTCCTACATAAGAGGTCCCGGGTTCAATGCCCGGCCCCCATACCTCAAAAAAAGAAAAAAAAAAGCAACAACATGGATGAACTTTGAAGACAATATGTTGAGTGAAATCAGCCAGATACAAAAGGACAAATATATGATCTCACTGCTATGAAATAATTAGAACAAGCAAACTCAGATTTAGAATCTAGAATATAGGTTATCAGGGGCTGGTTTGGGGTAAAGGAGTTAATGGTTAAATTGTACAGATTTTCTATTTGGGTTGATTGTAAAGTTTTAGAAATGGATAGTAGTGATGGTAGCACAACATTGTGAGTATAATTAATAGCACTGAATTATATATGTGAATGTGGTTAAAAAGGGAAATTTTAGGTCATATATATGTTACTAGAAAAATTAAAAGATAAAACAGGATTGTACAGCACAGTGAACTGTATTGTCAATGATGAACTTTTGTTAATAGTACAATCATAAAAATGTTCTTTCATGAATTATAACAAATGTAGCACACTAATGTAAGGGGTTAAAATAGGGTCGTATATGGGAAAAAAATACATACTAATGTAAACCACGGACTCTAGTTAATAGTACAACTATAGTAGTCTTTCATCAATTGTAAAAAGGTACTAAACCAATGCAAAATGTTAATAGGGAGATATGTGGGACATTGTATTTTTAAGATGATTTTTCTGTAGACTTACAATTTCTCTAATTGAAAAAATAAAAATTAAATAATAGTGTACATGTGACAAGACTTGAAAAGGGAAGGGTGATAGATTAAAAAAACATTCTATTTAGAAATTACCTATAATAAAGTAAAAATTTATCAAATTCAAAATAACAGGTTTGGATGATGTAATATTTCACTCGTGTGTTTAAATCCATTTTAAAACGAAGAAACCTGTAAATATCCTGTAAGTGTGGAGTAACTGTAAAGGATGGGGGAGTAGGGGTTTAGGTGCTTCAGTATGAGGATCAAGATATAAAAGAACAAGTCCTCCAATGCACCATTAAGAAAAAATAATGCTGAAAACTATGAAGAATCATTTAATTAGAATTCATCTAGGATTGATCCTTTAGTTCTATAAAGCCACATTTTCATAACTACCTGCCAAGGGAGGACTTTTCTAAGAATAAACATGTTAGCTTTCTCAATTGGAGATAACCTATAGTAAGTTAAAAAGAAGAGAAACCCACATTTTCAAAGCCATTTTACTTACACCCCAAACTTACAAGCTGCCAGCATTAAAATGACAGTTTCTCAATAAGCTGCTTTTGCCAAAACAGCTGCTTTATTTTCTAATTTGTGGTCAAGAATGGTATGCTTATGTTCTGTTCATTAGGTTTATACAGGGCTTAAGTTATTCCATAGTGTATTATTATATCTGTTACTCATGTATTATTAATCTCTCCTTTTTTTTTCTAAACTCAAGGAAGTCCAAACTTCAAGCTTCCATTACTTCAGAAATACACTTTATGGCAAAGTAGGCTAAAACTTAAGGGATTCTATAAGATCTTAGCAATGCAGTCTACAGTAAATAACTCACCACACAATTAATTAGGACTTTCCTCTTAAAGGAAGTTGCATTGACTAAGAGTATACCTTATTCAGCTTTCCAAATTACCAGCCCTCCCTACTACAAACTTCACTCATTCAATCAACAAATATTTATTGAGGGCTTACTATGTGTTCTAGGTTCTGTTTTAGGCACAAGGGATATAGTGGTGAATAAAATATAAAAAAGTCCCTGCCTTCATAGAACTTATTTTCTACGAAAAACAGATAATATATAGGATAAACTAGTAAATATATGGGATATTAGATAGTAATAGTAGTAAGGAAAAAAAAATAAATCAGAGAGGGGATAGGAACTCTTGGTAAAAAGGCTGGCTACATATTAAATAGAGTAGAAGAGAAGGCTTCTTCACATCACCCTATGGGAACTGGTGCTACAGGAACCAGCTCAAAATGCTGATACTCTGGCTCCTGTGATTCCTATGTCTAAGAAAAGTGTCTCATTTCTGACCCAGGAGTTTCATGCCTTCTATCAGCATCCATGAAACTGGCAACCCAACTTATTAGCTTGCAAGTAGAGTCAAATCTCAGATTTTTTATTTTACAGATCTTGATTTTCTGGAGGAGTGAGGGACAAACACATAGGGAATGAAATAAGAGAGATAATAAGGATCCAGATCATGTAGGTCCTTCTAAGGCACAGTGAAGACTTAGACTTTTATTTGAAGTAAGATGGGAGGATTTTGAGGAGGGAAGTGATATAATCGAACTTTCATTCAACAGGACCACTCTTACTGCTGGGCATAACCTAAAGGGGTACAGGGTTGGAAGCTGGGAGGAGACCAATTAAGAGGTAACTAAGATAAACCAGTTGAGAAATGGATAGAGGCTTGCTTGAACTAGGTTGTAACAACAGAAGTGGTGAGAAATGGCCAGAATTTGAACATATTGTGAAGATCAAGCCTATAGGATTTGCTAATAAAGCATATTTAGGGCATGAAAGAAAGATAGGGGTCAAGGATGATCCCAAGGTTTTTGACCTGAGAAACTAGAAGGATGAAATCATAATCAATAAATGTGGGAAAGACTGTGAGAGGACATTTGAAAAGGAATATCAAGAGCTCAGTTTTAGACATGTTAAGTTCAAGATGCTCAATAGATATCCAAGTGGATGTCAAATAGATAGCTGGATATCTGTGTCAAGAATTTGCAGGTAGGTCCAGACTGTAGATGTAAAAATATGACTCAACAACTCATAAATAGTATTTAAAATCACGAAGCTGGCAGATTTTATCTAGGGACTGAACAGAAATAGAAAAGAGGGTCAAAGAGTCAATTTTGGGGCCTTCTGATATTTTAAATTCAGTGAAATGAGGAAGCAGCAGCAAAGAAGACTGAGAAGGAATGCCTAGAAAGGTCATGGGAAAACAAGGTAAATATAGTGTTCTGGAATCCATTTGAAGTGCTTCAAGACAGAGAGAACGGTAACTGTGTAATATGTTGCTGATACCGCAAATAAAATGTGGCCTGAGGATTGACCATTGGATTTAGCAATGAGGTCACTGGTAACCTATGTAAGTTTTGTCAAGTGGTATGGGAGAAAGCCTAATTGGAATGTGGAATAGGTTCAAGAGAGAATGGGAGGATGTAATTGGAAACAGTGAATATAAAACAACCATTTCAAGGTATTTTGCCTTAAAGAAAAAGTAAGTGAAATGAGGCATAAAGTAGACAGGGTTCTAGGCTTTTTTGTTTTGTTTTTTGTTTGTTTTTTTTTAATGGAAGAAATAACAGCATGTTTGCATGCTGATCTAGTAGAAAGAGAATGTTTATTATAAAAGAAATAGGAAAACATTGCTGGAGCAATGTTCTTGAGTAGGTGAGAGGGGATAGAATTTAGCACACAAGTGGAAAAGTTGGCCTATGTTGGGAACCTAGGCAGTTTATTCATGTAACAGGACCGAAGGTGAAGTCCATGGAGATACAGGCAGGTAAGCAGTAGATGTGGTGGTGACAGCTTGTTGAAGTTCTCACCTGATTGTTTAAATTTTCTCAGTGAAATAGGGCATACAGTCATTAGCTGAGATTGAAACCAAGGGAGGAGGTATTGGGGATTGAGGAGAGTGGAGATAGTCTGCAACTGTGTTCTAGGAGAGGGGGAGAGAGGACTAGGGGAATATAGTATGATTGCCCAGCAGCCCAGGGGCCCCTTTGCTTGAGATTAGGATGATTTATTTCAAATGAAACTATTTAGTGTGATTATATCTTTTTTTTTCCCAGCCACATTTAGCTAAAGAAATAGAGTATGTGGAGTTGAATTAGGATTATGATTAAGCTGAATAAACATGACAAAGCAGATAAAGCAAAAGAGGGGCAAGAGAGTTGAGAGTTGAGTTGAAATTACACAGAAAAGTATGGTACTTGGACGTGAAAAGAAAGTGAAGACATGAAAGGGGTGAGGGGCAATTAAAACACAGTAGGATCAATGAATGGAGTTTCCAGTGGGGTTGAAGAATTCTTAAAGCTGGGATCGTAAGGAGAGTAGGCTGAGGTATTTACTTTCCCTTTCCCTCATATACAGTATTCAAATCTCACTTTTCTCTCAACTTTCATGGACCCTTTTGATTCTTACCTAGAATGTAAACTCTTTGAGGGCAGAAACTTTATGTGACTCATTCATTACTTTATCTTCAGTGCCTACTATAATATCTGGACATGGCAGGTGCTCAATGAATATTTGATTTCCTGAATACTCTAATTCACATTTACTTTTCAGATTTTTAAAACTCCTAATCTATATCATATATTCAGAAGCAGCTACATAATTCACTGGGCCCAGTGCAAAATGAAAATTCAGGGCTCTATGTACAAAAAGTAGGAAAAGGTACCATTAAAGGTACTAAATTATAAAGCTTTTTTGTTTCTTCTGTAGACTCTCTCTTGACTTGTCATGGTATTTTTTATTTGCTATTTAATATTCTAAGTAAAGAAAAATTAAAATTTTAGATTATTAGCATGAATTTCTATCATTCATCTTTATAATGCTCTTTATAAGAACATTTAATTTCTATTTGGAATTACTGAAATTAAACAATTCATATTTCCTAGCTCCTCCCCAGAGCTATGAAATGATTATCCACATTGAGCCCACCAGAAGAGTTGAGCTCGACTCAGGAAGATTGCAAGGAAGAAGAGAGGATACCCTAAACCTGGATCTGACTTGAGGGAGCACTCTCTCAAATATGGGGGTATTCCCTTGGGGACAGGAATACTGGAAGAGTAAGTGCAGACATTCAGAAGCATTTGGGGGCTCCCACCTTGTGACTTGGGGCACTCCAGCATATTTGAATCTCTTGGCTACCGATTTCCTCCTAACAGTTGTCAGAACCCACCCTGACCAGGGATAGGTCCAGCCTTCCCCACAGGCCTGCTGCCCCAGACTATGGGGGATGAGTGACACCCCAAGGGTCTTAAAATGTCTGTACCAGGAAGTGTTGGATACCTAGATAAATGTGGTCAAGAGTCTCACCCCACCAAGACATGGCCTCTGGTTGGCTTGCCACCCATTGGAGTCACCAAGTGCTTCCAATGTGAACAAGGATGGCTGTCACCATGCCATGCCCCAAGATTTCATAGGGCATGTGCCCAGTCCTGACCATCTCGGTGTCTACTCCCAGGACCCCATGTGGAAAACAATGGAGAAATGCCCTTCCTCCAAGAATCAGTCACTTTTCTGGGCAGAGGGTGGGCAGGAAGGATGGTGAGACCTGGCAGGACCAGGAAGCCAGGCTATAGGAAAGTAGGCAGTAAAGAACCTGTTATGGGGAGGTGGCAGAAGGTGGGATCTCACATGAGCAGAGGTTCCAATTCCCTGTTGCATTGTTCCATTGTCCCATCAGACTTCACTTACAAACACAAATTCAGATAAAATTATTTGAAAACACATCATCTCTCATGGATGTATAACATTCTATCACATTACATTCTATAATGTTATTTATCTAACCAATCTTCAACTATTGGGCATTTCTTTTCTTTGCAATTTTACTATTAATATGAATAATTATATCATAGATATACTTTGTATAAATTTTTGCTTCTTTGCTATCTCCTTAGGACATATTCTCAAGTCACTGTGGGTTTAATTAATCAGGACCGGAATGTATTTGGGGTAGTTGATAACTAATTTTCTTAACTAGCTGACATGAATGATCAGACTTTAGAAGAGAGGAATACAAAATAATGAATGTGCAATAAATTGAGATTTAAGAAACTGAGCCTTTTATCTAGTTCTTTTTCTAGCTTGTTTATGACATGCTATTTAATCACTCTGGGGCTTCATTTATCAACTGTGGATAAGGAAGCTGCACTAGATCAGTAGACAATAGGGACAAGTAAGGTTTCATTTGCAGCCTCAGCATCACCCTAGAGCAACCGAAATAATGTGAAAATATTCCTTAAAAAAGAGAAGTAGAACTAATACTTTTTGAGTATTTAAAAAAAATATATGTTTAGTTTCTTACATAAATTATCTCATTTAATCCTCCCACCCACCATGTCTGGATTTAAATAAGGCTGCAGCTCAAAGAAGTTAAGTTTGCTGCCCAAAGTCAACAAACCAGAAATTGGCAGAGCTGTAATCTGAACCTAGAGATTTCTGAATCTAATACTTATTATTATTATTATTTGCTTTTAAAACTACACTTTATGGCCTCCTAAGAAGAAGAAATTATAAAATAAATAAATCTAGTCTTGTTTCTCTTTTGATTTTTTTCCTAACTATATTTATGGGAAAAAGGTAAGAGAAATTTCTGAATGACTAAAAGTTTAATAGAAACAATTTAAGGTATGTACCATGCTCATCTGTAAAAGTCTATGGTTTTGAATATTCAGTCTAATTAAAAATCATAACCTCCAATCTCCTTTTTATTTGGAAAGAAATTTGCCTCATTTTCATCTTCTATTGCCCAAGATTATCTCCTCCCTCTCAGATTTTTCCTATGTGAAATAGAAAGTTTTTGTTTTGTTTTCTTTTGGGTTTAATTTGAAAATTAAAAAATGTTAAATTACAAATACCTCAAGATTATACTCTCTAGGAAGGATCTGTATAATTGACAAATAGCCTTTCAATGTTTGCCTAGTCACATATCTACAGAGTTACATACTGTTCCTACTATATTAAGAAGAGATGTATATAGCTAACTCATCGGAATTTCACAAAGAATGATGATACACTTTTTCATCTGTTCATATAAGAAGGGGTACTATTCTGTCAATAGTTTGAATTCATGCCAGTAGCACATAAAAAAAGTGAAGTTCATTTATTTTTGATACTACCTGGAGAGAATTTTGTTTTCCTTTTATTCTTAAATTAATAAAAAATATCTAAATGCGATAAAGTTTATGATATGTAATGGTCTAATTATTAAGGGCTTAGACAGATTCCATACTTTACACCCAGCAATTTCAAGTGACTTTATATCTACTTTGAAGAAAATATAGTTTCTACACACACACTACTCCTTGTAAAAACAATGGTAAACACCTAACACTGCTACTATATGTAAAACCTATAAATAGGGAATGCATATGTTTATGATTCTCTAATAGGCCATGATTGCACTTATTCAATTGAGTATAATCATTATATCTGGCTGTACTATGCTCTAATTGTATTTGTTTTTATTGCAGTTTATAAGAGGTACAATGCATGGATTTCACAAATATGTTTGAAATGTATAAATTATATTGAAATGCCCTGAATAATGTTTTAATATAACAAAGTTTCTCATGAAGGGTTAGAGATTAAAGATTAAAACCATATACTTCTCATTTCAACTAAATGATTAGCTTCAGCCAAAGGCCATTAACTAGTTTTACATTATTTCTGTGAGACTGTAAATTAACCCATTTTCACATTTGCACAAATTAATTTACTAATTCTTTATCAGAAAGCTGGGCCTTAAAAGAATTTGAGTGCTGGCAAATAAGTTTGACATAGGGAGGGTACTGAGAAAAGACAAGAGTAGAGGGTAAGTTCAGGTGATATTTCTCTCAGCAGCCAAAAGTCAACACAAGAATACTGGAAGGAAAGGAATAGTACAAAAAAATGTAGAATATCATCTCGGTATTTTTGCATAGATTTACTGCTGAGAACATACATATAAAAACACCAAATTATAGTTTACATAATATATATGATCAGAAATTGAATTAGTAAATTAAAAATATTTTATTTTCTGTATAACTTTAAAGTACATAAAGGATTATTTCCACAGGCCTCAGGAAATGGGTAGAAGTCACAGGACAATCTCTCTCCCACCAAAAAAGTTGCATATTTTGGTAAGTGTTTGTCCTAGAGGGAAAAACTGAAATTTACATTAGCAATGCTGTGCAAGGTTCTACCATAAACAGAGACCTAAAACCAGCC
>JAQZBX010049609.1:0-19874 GCA_029593785.1 Cabassous unicinctus
ATATCAGTATAGATAGAGAATGGGAAAGCACTGAAGAAGAAGTACAGCAAAGAAAAGATAAGCTAGCAGCACCTAATTTTTAAAAAATGAAGGAAAACTGAAAGGGGGGAGGAAAGCGGAAAGCAAAGCAAGAGATAACAAATAAACAGAGAAAATCCAAACAATCACACCATCAAACAGTCAAACAAAGCTAAGGAGGAAGTGTTCCTTCTAGTGTACTTGCAGATCCTCTCAGCCTGCTTGCATTTATCAATTTCCCTTAAGGGTTCTTTCTGTAGGTTTTGAGGCAGATTTTTGGTATTATACTAAATTAAGAACAGGAATTCATTTTTTAAAGTGACTGTCTTTTTTTTTAGGGGGGGTGCTATAAGGGACCCAAAAGAAGTCCTCTGCTAGATCACCTCCTTCACAGAGGGGAATATAAATAGGCTCGTGGAAACTAATCAACCCCTACTCACTTCGTGACCTCCCCAGGAGCGCTGAAGCTTTGATGCTTGTCAGTGCAGAGCGATAAAATTGGCTGACTCCATCCCCTCTGGGGCCAGGCCTCAGTGTCAGCGGGCTGCTGGGTAAATCAAGTTTGCTCAGCAGTTTCACCTCTCCCCTCAGCCTGGCACTGTTTTGAGCTGGCTTATCTGCTCCCCAAAGCTATGAGGGGGTCCAGGCAGCCAAATCCACAGAAGTTAAACCCCTACCCATCTTCTGTCAGAGCCCTCCCTCCCTCAGAGTATGCTCCATTACAATGGCAGCTGGAGTCGCGGATGTTGGATCTGCGGCTCCAGCCAGCCGTTTTCTGTGCGGGCAGGGCTCAGCTGTCTGTTTTGACCACCACAGGCAGGCTCAGAACTCACGAATCTCCACTGATCACTCCACGCTGTCCATCTGCCCACTGCTAGATGACCCAAGCTTCTCACTCTGTGCGCTCTCAGCACAGACCCTTGGGCAGGATCGTGTCCACAATCGGCCATACCCGGAGATCTAGTTTGTGAGTACCCACCTAAACCGATGCCATCTTAGCTAGAGATTTTCTTTTTAAATCTGTTTCTCCCAACAGTTTTTCTCAGCTGCTTGAGTCTGTAGGTTGATATATTTTACCCTTTGGAAAACTTGCCAGTCACCTACTTGACTATGGCTTCAGCCCCATAGTCTCTCTCCTTTTTCTATGATATCAATATATGTGATTATTAGAATTTTTGACTCTGCCACCAAACTATTAGACTGTATTATTTTCCCCAGTTTTCCCAATTTTCCTTTTTTCTCCCTATGCCCCATTTTGGTGTTTATTATTTGTCTTTATTTTGCTTTACAAGTCCAATTTTTTATTGCTAATAAAATAATCGACTATGGTCTTAAATTTGGATATTACATTTTTAAATTTTCTTATGTGCATTTCGTATCTTTATATAGATTCCAAGTATATATTGCAATCTCCATATTTTAATTTATTTCCCTTTTTTTCTATCTTCCTTAACTTATCAGTAAAATGAATTTATGATCATTGTCTGTTAACTCCACCTGTCGTTTTACTTCTATTGACTTTTATTGGTCTTGCACTTCTATGTCTTTGCATGCCTATTTTTTATTTTGTTTGCTTTGAATGATAGGTATATTTTTTAAATTGCAGAAGTTGTAGGTATACAGAAAAATCATGCAAAAAATAAGAGTTCCAATCTATCCACACCTATTATTAACATTTTACATTAGTATGGTACCTTTGTTACAATTGATAAGAGAATACTATTTTAATTATATTATTAACTATGGCCCATAGTTTACATTAGGGTTGACTGTTTGTATTCTATAGTCCTATGGTTGATTTCCACCAAGTTTTTATTCTAGTACTATATATACCACCTAAAATTTCTTTTAATCACAATCAGATTTATGATTCAGTGGTGTTTACATTCACAATGTTGTGCTACCATTACCACCATCCATCACCAAAGCTCCTCCATCAGAAATTCTGTAACAATTAAGCATTAACTCCCCATTCCCTACCACCACCCTGGCCCTTGGTAATTGCTAATCTAGTTTCTGATTCTATGAATTTGCTTATTCTAATTATTTTATATCAATGATATCATACAATACTTGTCCTTTTGTATCTGGCTTATTTCACTCAGCATGATATCTTCAAGCTTCATCCATATTGTGGCATATATCAGAACTTTTAATTTTTACAGCTGAATAATATTCCATTATAGGTCTATACTGCATTTTGTTTATCTATTCCAGCAATTGGTTTGCTTCCATTTTTGACAATTGTTTATAATGTCTCTATGAATATTGATGTGAGACATATCAGTCTGAGTCCTTTTGCAATTTTCTTTGACTATATACCTAAAAATGGAATTGCCAGATCTTTTGGTGATTCTATGCTTAAGTTTCTGAGGAACAGTCAAAATATTTTCCAAAGTGGCTGCAATATTTTACATTCTCCCCAACAATGAACAAGTGTTCCTAATTCTCCACATCCTCTATAGACCTTGTTATTTTTCACTTTGTTAAAAGTAGCCATTCTAGTGGGTGTGAAATGCTATGACTTTGTGTTTTGATTTTCATTTATTTCTTCTTTGGACAGAGGTCTATTCAACTATATTTTTCAGTTTTTAATTGTGTTGTATATCTTTTGCTTGTCAATTTGAAGGGTTTCTTTATAAATTCTGAATATTAAACCCTTATAGGATATGTGAATTCCAAATATTTTTTCCATTCTTTAGGTTGTCAGTTTACTTTCAAGATGAAGTACTGTGATGAACAAAATTTCTCAAATTTGAAGAATTCCCGTTTACAGGAAAGCCTTGGAAATATTGTGGGTTCAGTTCCAGACTATCACCATAAGGCAAATATCACACTAAAGCAAGTCACAGGATTTTTTTGGTTTCCATGTGCATATAAAATCTGTGTTTACACTATTTTGTAGTTTATTAAGTGTGAAAAAGCATTATGTGTAAAAATAATGTGTGATATTTAATTCAAAAATACTTTATTGTTAAAAATACTAACCATCATCTGAGACTTCGGCAAGTCATAATCTTCTTGCTGGGGAAGGGTCTTCCCTCCATGCTGATGGCTGCTGACTGATTCGGCAATTCTTGGCTGTGGCAATTTCTTAAAATAAGACAACAGTGAAGTTTTCACATCTATTGACTCTTCCTTTCATGAAAGATTTCTCTGTAGCATGAGATAGTGTTTGATAGCATTTTACCCACAGTATAATTTCTTTCAAATTTGGAGTTTATCCTCTCAAACACTGCCACTGCTTAACTAACTAAGATGATAAATGTTCTAAATCATGGGCTCTTAATCTTTTATGTTCCACAGACCCCTTTGCCACTCAGGTGAAAACCACAGACCCCTTACTAAGTCCACATTATACTGTGTATTATTTAATAAATAGATCACGCACTTACTAACATATCCCCATAAGAATAATGCTTTTTTTGAATTTCAATTCAAGGCCATGGACCTCTTGTTGAGAAACCCTGTTCTAAATCCTCTTTTGTCATTCTAAGTATCTTCATCAGGAGTAGATTCCATTTCAAGAAACTTTGCTCTTCCATAAGAAGCAACTCCTCAACCTTTCACATTTTATCATGAAATTTCAGCGATTCAGTCACATCTTTAGCCTCCACTTTTAATTCTGGGTCTCTTGTTACTTCCACATCTACAGTTACTTCCTCCACTGATATTTTGAACCCCTCAAAATTCATCCATGTCAGTTGACATTAGCTTCTTTCAAATTCCTTTTAATATTGATATTTTGACCTCCTCCCATGAATAACAAATGTTCTTAATGGTATCTAGAATGGTAAATCATTTCAAAAATGTTTTCAATTTACTTTGCCCAAATTCACCAAAGGAATCACCATTTATGACAGCTAAAACTTTACAAAATTTATTTCTTAGATAATGAAACTTGATATCAAAATTACTCCAGATCCATGGGCTGCAGAGTGGATATTGTGTTCATTGGCATGAAAAAATTAATCTTGTACATCTCCTCCAGAGCTCTTGGGTGATCAGGTGTTACTCAATTTTGTCTTGGTTCTTGACTAAGCTACAGGAAATGAATTTCAAGAGCACGTCACATTGATTAGGCCAGTAATTTATTGAAGTAGCAAGAGAAGAGAAATGGGAGAAAATAACAGTTCATGGTTACAGGTAGAGAGGAAGGGTCTGAAGAGTGATCAAGAAGGCTGATTTACAGACTACAATTTCCCATTATAGATTATAAATGCCCAGGTTTTACTTGGGTGTTGATCCATGCGAGGGTGAAGAAGAACAGAGCAGAGGTCCATAGGCAAGAAAGAGAGAGATTCGGCCACTGTGCCTGCTTTTTTAACCATTAATTATTCCACCTTTTTGCTAATGACATGGGAGGATTCCCAGTTATTTGCTGTTTTGATTGATTATCTCATCCATCAATCCCCCAGGAGGGCCCAATAATAGTGTCCCTGGAGATTATCTGGGGCTTCTCCTGCTTCCAGAGGAAATCTCCTTTGTGAGGGTCTTCCAGCAGCCATCTTGAATGTATCGATGTCCACGTGGACTTCTTGCCAGGTTCCAGATCCATCTATTGATTTCCTGTCTAGCCTGCTTCACAGATACATTGCCAATGGGCAGTAATTTTTTTTTTCACTTATTATTTTATTCCATGGTACTCTATTATTCATTTTATATATCCATTTCACCCTTTTATTGTAGAGATACATGGTATCTTTAAATCATTGTTTTCACACACAAAAATGTTACTGATGGGTTTCATTATGGCATATGGAGGATTTTGCTAAGATATCCCTAGGAAGGGATTTTTGCATCAGGGAATCTAAATACTTAAAAAAACCTCTAATTAGACTTGTATCCAGAGGAGCTGTGTCAATTTACTTGCCAGTTATTTGCATCCTCTGTAGCATTCGATTTTTTAAACTTTCTACTTTTTGCCAATCTGATCAGTATCAAATGCTATTTCACTGTTTCAAGTTTTCTGATTATTAGCGAGTTTGAACAACTTAGTATAATTTTTAGCCTATTTTGTTTCCCCATGGGTAAAAGGTCTCTTCATGTACTTCACTTATTTATTTTCTAATGGGTTTATTGTATTTTCCTTAAGGACTCACACAAGAAGGTTTTTATATTAATCAGTTTTGGACTTTGCAAAAATCTTCCTCCAACATTTTATCAATAAGCTTTGTGTAGAGTGTTCTTCACTGATCAGTAATACTTGTCAGATATAGAATTCTCAGTTAACATTATTTACCATTGTATTCTAGTCTCTTGTCACCATTAAGAAGTTTGTTTTTAGTGTTGCCTCTTCATCAATTATCTCAGCTTGATCTTCTGGTTAGCGCTGCAGTTTCTACTCAGCACTAACTACTTCACCTTGCACTTTTATGCTATGGTGATGGCTACTTTCCTTAAACCTCATGAACCAATGTTTGTTAACTTCAAACTTTTCTTTTGCTGCTTCCTCACCTCTCTTAACTTCCATAGAATTAGACAAAGTTAGGACCTTGCTCTAGATTAGGCCTTGGCTTAAGGGAATCTTGTGGCTGCTTTGATCTTCTATCCAGACCACTAAAACTTTCTTCATATCAACAATAAAGCTCTTACAGTTTCTCATTTGTAATGTTTTATTCTTTTATTTTTTTTTCTTTCTTGTTTTATTGCTACACATTTTATCACTCGTGTTCACTGGAGTAGCCCTTTTAATTTCCTTCAAGAACCTTTCCTTTGAATTCACAACTTGGCTAACTGGCAAAGGAGGCCTAGCTTTCAGCTTATCTCTGTTTTCAGTATGCCTTCTTCACTAACTTCATCATTTCCAGCTTTTGATTTAAAATGAGAGATGTGCCACCCTTTCCTTTAACTGAAACACTTAGAGGCCATTGTAGGGTAAATATTTGGCTTAATTTCACTATTGTCTCGTCTCAGGGAATAAGGAGACCCAAGGAGAGGGAGAGAGGCAGAGAACAGCCAGTCAGTGGAAAAGCCAGAACACACACACAATATTTATAGATTAAGTTTGCCTTTTGTATGGGCACAGTTTTTTGCTCCCCCAAACAATTATAAGAGTAACATCAAAGATCACTGATCACAGGTCACCATAACAGATGGAATAATAGTGAAAATTTTTGAAATATTGTGAGAATTACCAAAATATGATGCAAAAACATGAAAGGAGCACATGCTCATAGACTTGGCCAACACATGTTTGCCACAAATCTTCCATTTTTAAAAATGCAATATCTGCTAAGCACAATAAAACAAATGCACAAAAGCAAGGTATTTGCTATAGGTATACATATTTTTTTCTTTCATTGCTCATGCTTTCAGTGTAAATTGTAAGAAACTATCTCTTAACACAAATTCTGAAGATTTTTTTTGCTTTTTCTTCTAGGAGTTTTATAGTCTTGGGTCTTATAGTTAGTATTTGATGCATTTTGAGGTCCTTTTGTTATATGGTGTGAGATAAAGGTCCCTCTTCATTCTTCAATATGGATATCCAGTTTTCTCAGTACCAATTGTTAAATACACTATTCGTTCCCAGTTGAGTGAACTCAGTCCCTCTGTCAAATTTTGTTGTTTTTAGATGTGAGGGTCTATTCTTGAGCCCTCAGTTTGATTCCATTGGTCTATACAACTGTCTTTGTGCCCATACCATGCTGTTTTGATCACCATAGCTTTTAAGGAAGTTGTGTTTTTTTTGTTTTAATGTTTTTGTTTTACATTTTGCAAAACGGCTTTAGTTGCATTAATTATTATATAGTTTCAAGGTAAAATCCATTTAAGTTTTGAGCATGACTTCTTGACATTGAGTTACATATTGACAAGTTACAGAAATAAAAACAATTCTTCGTACCTCTGCAATCCTAGACAAGTCACTTAACTTTCTGTGTCTTAGGTGCATTTATATCAAATTATAAGTGAAAACCAGTCACTAAGATTTCATTTAACTATAAGGCCCTCTTTTCTTTTTTTTTTTACTGAAAATTTTCTTTATTTTTAAAGAAGCTTTAGATTACATAAATTTTACATATAAAATATAGAGGATTCCAATTTATCCTACCTCCCAACTTTCCCTCATTAACATTTTTCATTAGTGTGGTACATTTGTTATAATTGATGAACACATATTGAAGCATTGCTACTAAGCCTGGGCTATAGTTTACATGATGGTTTTTGCACTGCACAATTTTATAGGGGTTGAGAAAATATTATATATAATGGCTTGTATCCTTCACTGAAAGTTGCTTACTTCTTTCTGTACCAAATTATAGAGTGCAACTAACCAAGAGGGATCTGATATAGGAGTTTTATGAGGCCAGCAATGCCAGTTCTAAGGGAACATTCTCTAAATAGGGTACAGCTCTAAGGAGTGTGTGCAATACATTTTAAAATCAGTTAATGAAAATCCTTAAACTTAATTCTTTTCAAATAAAATTTTGACTATTTGGGGTCACCTACAGTCAGAAATAAATTTGATCACTGGTTTTTCCATTTCTGTAAAGAAGGTTGTTGGAATTTTTATTGGAATTGCATCAAATCTGAAAGTAGCTTTGGGTAAAATTGGCATCTTGACAGTATTTAGTCATCCATCCTTGAGCATGGAATTTCCTTACATCTATTTAGGCCTTTTTAAAAAAATTTCTTTTACCAATGTTTTGTGTTTTCCATGTCCAATCCTATAAATCCTTGGTTAAATTTAGTAATAGCTATCTAATACTTTAAATGGTATTGTAAATGTAATATCTTTCTTTATTCCTTCTTCAGCATGTTCATTACTAAGTGTGTAGAAACATTAATGATTTTGCATGTTGATCTTGTACCCATTCACTTCACTGAATTCATTTATGAACTTTAGTAGCTTTGTTGAAGATTTCTCAGAATTTTCTCTAAAGAGTATCATTTCTTCTGCAATTAAAAAAAAAGATTTAATCTCTGGAGCTCCAGAGAATGATGCCCTACCAGTGGGCTCTACTTTGGAATTTGTGCTCCTGAGAGTGACAGAGTTGGACTCAAATTAGCCCTCCCTCACACGGTCCATCAGTCCCTTCTATTCAAACCTATATTTGATGCTGGAGTTTGTAGGTATACTTCCAGAGACTGGAGCATCTGGCCTGCCCATGTGCCAGCTGGCCTGGAATCTCGGTGGAGCTGCAACTCCTACTCTGCAGCTCTATGGACTCACCTAAGTCACCTGGTGAGGAGATGATAATGGACAACGGCCATCCCAGGGAATTGAGAGAGACTGAAGCTGCAGGTAGGATAATCACATCCATCATATCCATGTGATATGGGCCCCCTCTCACTTGGAAGTGAAGTGGACATCACCATCCCAAACTTCTCAGGATTAGGGAAAGAGCTATGGACTAGAGTGGACTTAATGGTATTCTGTTGTAGACAAATTGCGATTCAAGCAATGTAAGTAGTTACAAGAGTGAGGTGTAGCCAGTGGCCACTGGATGCTTTCAGGGCAGGAAAGGGAAAAGCAGTTGTAATACAGGGGCTTTTTCAGGACTTGGGAATTATCCTGAGTGACATTACAATGACAGATATGGGACATTTTATATCAGCATATAACATGCATAACCGTGGGGGAGATAGTGTGGTCTACAATGTGAACTATGGTCCATGCTTAGAGGCAAAGCCCCAGGATGTGTATATCCATTGCAGGTGATGTGCCACACTAATGAAAGATGTATATGTGAGATATTATGAAAGGTGTGGGAGGTGGGGAATATGGGAATCCCTGTAATTTTTGTCTAACATTTATGTAATCTAAGCATTTAAAAAAAAATATATATATATATATAAAGTACAACACAAATACAAAGTATCAACAATAGCAGAATATATGTGAACATTGTACTTTTCCATGAAATATCTGTAATCCTGTAATGTTTCTAATGTAAAATAATAATATTTCAAAATGTAAAAAAATAATAATAAAGAGAAATATCAATTACAATATTTAAAACAAAGGTTTATTTCTTCCTTTCCAATTTGGATGTCTTGTTTTGTTTTGTTTTCCCACGCCTAATGCTCTCGTTGGAACTTCAAGTACAATGTAATATAACAGTTGTGACAGTGGACATTCATGTGTTATACCTGATCTTTGAGGAAAAACTTTCACCACTGAGTATAAGGTTTGCACTAGACTTTTCAAATATGCTCATTTCATATTGAGGAATTTTCCTTCTATTCCTAGGTTTCTAATTTTATTAAGAAGGGGTGCTGGATTTTGTCAAAAACTTTTCTGCATCAATAAAAATGATTTTGTGAGTTTGTGTTTTATTATTTGTTTATTTAATGTGTTATATTAAATTAATTGATTTTCTTATGTTAAGCTATCCTTGCATAAGTGGGATAAATTCCACTTGATCGTGGTATATAATTGTTTTAGTGTGCTGTTGGATTCAGTGTGTTAGTAGGTTGTTCACTATGTTCGCATCTATATTCATAAGGTATATTGGTTTGTGAATTTCTTTTCTCATTGTATGTTTATCTGACTTTGATTTGGGGTGATGTGGGCCTCATAGAATTAATTTGGGAATGTTCCCCATTCTTCAATATTTTGAAAGAGTGTGAGCAGTATTGGTGTTAAATCTTCTTGGAATGTTTGGTAAAATTCAGGAGTAAAACCATCTAGTCCTGGGCTTTTCTTTGTTGGGAAGTTTTTCATTACTGAATTAATGTCTTATTGGTGGTTGAGAGCTTCTATTTCTTCTAGAGTCAGTGTAGGTATTTTGTATGATTCTAGGAATTTATCCATTTCATCTAGGTAATCTAATTTCTTGCCATACAATTGTTCATAATATTTTCTAATAATCCCTTTTATTTCTTTCAGTTAGTAGTAATGTTCCCCATTTTATTTCTGCCTTTGGATATTTGTGTCTTCCTTCTATTTTTTTCTTTGTCAGTCTAACTAAGGATTTGTTGATTTTATTTTCAAAGAATAAACTTTGGTTTCCCTGTTTCTCTTTATTTTTTTATTTTTTTAATCCTCTTGTTCATTTATCTCCTGTCGAATTTTTGTTATTTCCTCACTTATGCTACATTTGGATTAAGATGGTTTTTCTTTTTCTAGATCCTACGGTTCTGAGTTTGGGTCTCTGATTTGAATTTTTTTTTTTTTCTTTTTAAGGTAAGCATTTAGAACTGTAAGTTCCCTTCTCAGTAATACTTTTGCTGTATTCCATAAGATTTTTTGTGTTGTGTTTTCATTTTCATTCACCTCAAGCTTTATATTACTTTCACTTTGATTTTTTCCTTGATCCATTGTTAAGAGTGCATTGTTCAATTTCCGCATAATTGTGAATTTTCCAGTTCTCCCTCTGTTATTGACTTCTAAAATTATTCCATTGTGGTTCAAGAAAATGCATTGTATTGTTTCAATATTTTTAAATGTATTCAAATTAGTTTTTGTTTTTTACCTAATAGTATATTCTGGAGAGTGATCCATGTGCACTATTGAAGAATGGGTATTCTGCTGCTGTTCAGTCAAGAGTGAGGTCTACTTGGTTTATAGTTTTCTATTTCCTTAATGGTCTTCTGTATAGGGGTTTTATTCAATATTAAAATGGTATATTTAAAATGTCTTGTACTATTAATGAAAAACAATCTGTTTCATCTTTCAAATATGTCAATAGATTCTTCATACATTTGGGGCTCTGCCATTAGAGGTGGTTTGAGTCTTTTGTGGACCCCCAACAATCCTGTTCTTAAAGCTAATGCATTCCTGTGCATGTAGACCTGTTTTAAGGGGGAACTTTTGATTAAATTACTTCAGTTAAGTGTCTTTAAATAGATTGCATCATCCAGGGTGGGTCTTAATCTTCTTACTGGATTCCTTTACAAGTGAAGTACTAAAAAACTGCAGATAAGAGAAAAAAGCCACAGAGACACAGAAGAGCTCAGTGAGAAACACATGAAAGCTGAAAGAGAAGTCCCCAGGTGCCAGAAGCTGCAATCAACAGAACACAAGCTGAGATGAAGTCACTTTAGCCAGAACCTGAAAACAACAAGCCCTAGAGGAGAGGGGCAAGAACAGTTGCAGATGCCATGTGCATGATGGTCCATAGCTGCAAGTCTGGGAGAAAGCATCTTCTGATGATTCTTTTGATTTGGACAATTTCACAGCCTCAGAACTGTAAGATTATAAGTTAATGAATTCCCATTTAAAAGTCAACCCATTTCGGGTATATCATTTTGGCAGCCTTTAACAAACTAATACAGAAATATTTCCATATGTTTTCTTTGTGGTTACTGTGAGGCTAAATTTTAACATCCTAAAACACATGCAACTGCCAAAATCTCAGCTGTTTTATCTCTCCTATAAACGAGACCCTCTGCTGTGGACCCAAAATGTTTTGAAGATATGCAAATGCCCCAAGGCTTTGGAAATCATTAATGCCAATTCAATACTACCTAGGGTGATTTCAGGATGCTGCAGGTTGTGTTCTCAGTGGAGGGCCCTTCACTGTTAGGTTTTTGTTCTGTAAATACTGGCAACCTGATCGATCTGTTTAGCCTCGGATTTCACCCCACATTAGAATTTGGCAATTTTTGGGGGGATCAAATTGGCCATTTGTTTGGAGTCCATAACTTTTCCATTTTGCATTCCTACTATGTTGGTTTTCTTGATTTCTCTGACCCACCGAAGCAGCCATTTACTGGCACCAAGCCCAAATTCTCATCTCTGACCAAAAGTTAGATATAGCAAATGACCACAGTGCAAACACTGTAGTAAATTTGTAAAATTGTCACCTTTGAAAAGGTTCTCTACTTTCTTTAATTTTAATCTGTCTAGTCTTCTTTGCTTCATTGCATCTGCAGTAATCTGTTATCTTTACATTTGACATTTCCCCTTGATTTACATTGACTTTCTTCCAAACTACCTGGCCGGCTTCCCACAGCAAGTTCAGATCACCAACAGAAATAGAGGCAGCACTCTTGCATATATGTCTTTATCAGTTCCACAGGCGAGTATGGCTTAATAGATCTATTTTTTTTTTCTAAAAATTCTCTCAATCCATATCCCTACAAATAATTTTGCTTCTCTTATCAAACTTTAAAATACATACCATACTTCTCTGATGTTTTCAAATTCCATGTGAAGAGGATATAAATTTATAAAATAAAACAGTTTTTATTTGTTTATTATTTACATTTTGGTGTTTTAAAGATATATATCTTCCCCAATGAGACTCTTACCTACAGATATATTTAATCAATTAGAGGTGTCCTCTATAGCAGATATTTTTTATCTTCTTTTGTTACTAATTCAAGTTTTTTCATCATTGTTTACACATTTCAACTATAGTTTCCTTAACAAAGAGTAAATATGAAAGATTTATTTTTCTTAAATTTAATGTAATATTAAATTATATGTTATGCAAAAATAAATCATCTCCATGGTTTAGAGGACATGCTGACAGAACTCTAAATGCCTTGTTTCTTTAAACAGTGTTTAGGTAATGTCATTTCTATAATTAGATACTTTCTAAAAAGCCAGGTATGCCATTGTTTTTCTGGCTGCCATTTTAGTGTATAATAAATATTTCTCACTAAGACGTTGTGTGAAGAAGGCTAGATACAAATATGTTTGACCTCAAAGTATATATATTATGAGCCACTTGGTGAATATTCAATTAATCAGAGGAAATAGACAATGTTTGGTGAATATTCAATTAATCAGAGGAAATAGACAGTGTTGCCATTTGTCAGAGGTGACCATTCTATCTTGGTTCTCTTGAAAGTATGCCTAAGTTAACATGCTTTGAAAAACCAAGGCAGTTTATATGAACTTTAAGTCTCCACTCTAGGGATTACTCTCTACCTTAACATTTCAGATTTCCCTGTAGATGTCATATTTAGACTCTTAACTTTATTTCAAGAGTTAATGATAATGATAGCCAATTAGTATCTCCTCCACAAGAATTCCCAGGGCATCACACCAGTTTTCAGTAAATATCACCTTTGTCTTAAAGAACAAGGATAAATACATGGTGATGTAGGAACAAAAACATTTTGCTTCATAAAGAAATTTAGAAATTCAACTGTGTGACCAGAATTCTTAAAAGAACAATCTCCTTTTTTGATTTTAGATGAATAAATTAATTTTCTAGATTTAAGTAGATGGAATACAGACATTATTCATATTTAAGTGTAGGGAAATCAGAAAAACATATTTGAAAATGCCATAGTATGCTAATTATAGAAAGATATTCATTGGGGTTTTCATTTTTCATTAAACATTCCAGGATTTTAATGTGAACAAGGGTTGAGAATTAGGAAGCAAACAATAACTATAGGTTAGAAAGAATAAATATTTTATTGGAAAAGTCATTTCTATTACAGTTTTGCAAAATAATACAAAAGAAAAATTTCATAGTGCAGAATCATGGAAAGAAATAATTTTCAATTTTTGTGCAAAGTAATACAGTGGATTCCTTTCTATTGTCAATATGTGATCATAAAATTAAGCCAATTAAATTAAGAATTAGTAACAAATAAAATGTATGTGTAATTCATGATTAACAATAAAATTCATATTTGAAAAGATGTCTGAATTTCTCTATTAGACTAACACCATAATAATAATTCTCAATAATTTTATTTAAAAATTGCTGGCACAAACTTCCTCACATTCAGGAAAGGCTTGTTTAAATATTACTGGATATGAAATAGTATTTCTACATTGATATAAAAATTGAAATTGATTGAACAATTGAGTAAAATAATTCAAATTTTATGCAAAATTTCAACTTTTATATTAATTCTGAGATTCACATAATGCTAAAACTCATAAAAGCTCTGTTCATTGAAAGAAGTTCTAATTGACCATAACGTGGAACCCCAAGACCAATCAGAAATAATATCCTTAGAATATAACCAACTTTTTAGAAACTAAATACAAGAATTCAGGCCTAATTAGTTGTTTAAAATGTGCAAGTGTACAAGAAAGTTGTATCTTGCTGAAAGAGACTGAGTAGTTTATTTTAGCAATAAAGGATAAATCAAGCTAACCTAAAAAAATATTTTCTCGTGGGTTCAGTAAGATTGCTGGAATTATTTCTCAGTATCTTAAACAAAACTTTAAATCAAGAAATTTACAGATACTTATAAAAGGAGGTATTAAATCTGTTCTGTTTCAAAATAAAGATCTAAAAAGAGAATTTAGAAAATGAGGAGCCAAGGAAGGAGATGAAATAAACAGAATCAAAGTCTGTCCTTCTGAATGCTATGTGAAATGATTAAAGCAAAGGAGCAAATAGCTCTGAAATGGACTTGAAATGGATACACCTGATGATTGAGGACAAACACTTGATACCCAAATATTTCTTACATATTACTCCCTTCTTAGAGATTGAGAAGGGGGCACCTTAGGTAACCAAGTAATGTTAGAAAAAAGGTAAGAATTTCAATTGAGTTACTGTCTCTTCCATATCCCTTTCAAATCTTTACTCAGTGAAACCTTTTAAACTTAAAAGTAATTATCTCTGTTTTTGCAGATCTGATATAATTCAGAAGGTATTTAACTATGAGGAATCATGCAATGATTCTTCTAGGACTGACAGATGACCCCAGCTGACAAATTGTAATTTTCCTTTTTCTATTTCTAACATATTTACTAAGTATCACTGAAAATCTGGCCATCATCCTGTTCTCTCTGTTGGAGTCCCACCTGGACACACCCATATATTTCTTCCTTTGGTATTTCTCCTTCTTAGAAATCTCACTGACATCTGCCTGCATCCCTAGATTTCTGTTCAGTATAAAACAATTTCCTATGAGGCTTGTTTATCCTGATGATATTTTCTCATCTTATTGGGATGATCAGAGATTTTCCTGTTGGCTGCCATGTCCTATGATTGCTATGTGGCCATCTGCAAACCCCTTCATTATGCAACCATTATGAGCAGCAAAGTGTGCATCCAGCTTATCCTTAGTTGTTGGTTGAGTGGGTTGTTAGTAATCTCTGTTGGACTTACCATGGACCTAGGGTTGGAATTCTGTGATGCAAATGTTTTTGACCACATTGCATGTGATTATTCTCCTGCCCTTAAACTCTCCTGCATAGATACATGCGTCAAAGAATTGTTAAGTTTTATCTTAGCCGTTATCACACTCAAAATTTCATTGGCCCTGGTGATACTCTCCCATGAAAATATCATAAGAACAATTCTGAAGACCCCTGCTTCTCTGCAGAGGAAAAAGCCTTTTTTTTACCTGTTCCTCCCATATGATTGTTGTATCTATATTTATGGAAGCTGCATTTTTTTCTATATTAAACCTTCTGCAGAGGATAAGGTATCTTAAAACAAGAGATTGTCAGTACTCAGCATTTTCAATTGCAACTATCTTAAATCTCTTTTAAATACACTAAGAAATAAGCAAGGGAAACAAGCTCTGAAAGATATAATTTAAAGGTTCCTTTATTAACCTAAAAATATAGCTTCAGATTTTATAAAAGCATACTTCTACGACATATTGAAAATTGAAACATATTTCAACTACCCTTTTAATGTATCTCATTGTGTTATTTTTATATGATGATAAAGCTGAAGTCACACAGAGAAGCCTTTTCGTGTTAGTATCTGTAGCCATGATATTCTCTAATTCATTGCTGGAATCACTTATTTCATTCAACTTAATTCTCTGATTTTGTTCGACCTCAAGTGGAACTTATACTCCCACATGAATTCATTTTGAAATTCTAATATCTCCATGTTTTTTCCAGCATATATGTCCCCAGAATATAGATCACTTTAAATTCTATTAATATTAATTAATTTGACTTGATAAATCTCTAGGTGAAATTTGTTTCTTATATCACACAATGTGAATATTTTAGCAAAATATGTGATGTTTCTGAAAACATAATAATCAACTTAATTAGATGTATGCATATTCAGGCTTAATGAAGATCCCTTAACAAATCTCCAAATCTTTATTCAACATCAAATCAAAAGAGGTATTTTCACGTATGAAAGAGTGCTTTATGTCAGGAGCTAATTTAAAGAGTCTAGGTAGATTATTACAATCTTAGCAAGCCAATTCTAAATCTTAAATTTGCATCTAGGTTTTAAAATTCAAATCATATGCATATAATCACTGTGCAATATTGCCTTTTATGTGACTATAGTATGATTATTTAATCTGGAAAATCTTGGGGATGAATAACAACTATCTTAAAATATTTGAAAATCCATTTTGGGAGGCAGTAAAGATTGGCTCTGTATAACTCTAGAAGGCACAAATAAAAGCTGTATTTGAGATATATGAGGTATACATTGCTTTATATCTTGCAGTATTTTGCCATATTTTGTCTCATGGGTGTGTCTTTATGCATGCCCTTCTCATTCTCTAGTATTCTGTTTTGTCTCCAAATATCATGTGCTAAATAATTATTAGGTCACTCTCTCTTATAGTTTTACTTTTTATTCAGCATGTATTTCCACACTATCATCAGAAATGTATTATTTTTTTAAGTCAGAAAATCAGAAGAATAAACTATGGCATTTTATTATTTTAAATTTAATTTCTTAAATAGCAACTCTATTATTCTCTCTCCCTTTACCTTGATTAATGCTTCTTCATACCACATACTAATATCAATTATTTAAGGCTTACTTATTTGTTTCAATCATCAGACTATAAACACAGTTAAATAGGGTCTTTAATTTATGCAGCACTCTGTTCAAAAATCCTAGCATATCATCTGGTACATAGTACTGCTCAATTATATGTAAATAATGAATGGCAGTTCTAGAGTTACAATAGCTTTATAATTTATTTTATTATTCATTTTTTCATCATCCCTTTTTACATATTTGTTAGAGTTTTCATGAATACTTTAATGTTTAATACTCATGTAAACAAATAGCATGGGTTCTATGTACAAAGGCAATGCTGTTTATGTTTTTATTGAGGTTAAAGATAGTTCATTTAAATTATCTTTTCAACTCCATTTGCTAATATTTAATTTAATTGTTGTGTTTAATAATTACTATGCTATTTTATAGTTTAAAATGAATTATTTCTATATCTATCAACTTTCTATCTATATCTGCAATTATATTTTACTTAAAAAAAAAATCATTCTTCCAGGTAGCTATGGTGTTTTCAATCATTATTTTTTCTCCTGAGGTAATACTAATCTTCCACATTTGGACTGTCCATTATTTCCATACCTGTTAAACTCTCTTTTGACATTTTGAAAGTTGTTCTTCTGAATTTTGAGAGAAATCTTTATATGTGTCCTGCTAATCACTGCTTTGATTTGATACAGCATCAAAGTTATTGTATTTCTAAGGATTTGACATGTAACTGTATTTAGCTTGTCTCTTTGCAAAGTGTTATTTTATGTGTCTTTCTTTTTGGCCCTTTATTATAATCTTGCTTCCTTTTGTTTCTCATTATTGCTATAATCAGCTTGTAATTTTGCATGGCTTTATATTTCCCTTTTAATGAAACCATATCTTTTTGATAATTTTTAAAATTTTTATTTTAGAAAAGTTTCAGATTTACAGAAAATTTATACAGAAATTACAGGGTTCCTGTATCATTCCCCACATACACACACAGTTTCCCATATTATTAACATCTTACATTAGTGTGCTACATTTATTGCAATCAATGAACCAATATTGAAGCATTGCTGCTAAGCAAAGTGTATAGTTTATGTTTCGGTTTACACTTTGTGTTGTACAGTTTTATAGGTTTTGCGAATGTAACAATCCAAAGATTTAAGTCTCAGAAATATATTTAGCAGGTATATTGAAAATTATAGGTTCAGATAAAATGAGTTGAAGAATCATAATTAGAGGAATTATAAATGAATATAACTATGTTGTATTGGGGAAATATATTTTCATATATTTTCAATCAGGCTTTGCCAGGGGGGTGTTGATTTCAAGATGCTGTGTGCTGGACATCCCCTTAGAGGACCTGGGAGTACTTTTGTTTGAGAGTTTGTTTACTGTGGAAGTTTTTATATCTGCGTGAGACTTGCATAAGCATAATCTCGGGTATGACATCCTGACTCACTTTGATATCTCTTAGCCATTAAAACATTGTTGTATTTAATATATTCCCCTTTTGACCAAGATCTTTTTCCTAAATGCATAACTGACTTATGCTCGGTAATAATGCCTTGGTGCCAGGGAGGCTCATGCATGGGAGTCATGTTCCACATCCAGTAGAAGGTAGTGAGTTTATTTGCAGAGGTTGGCTTAGAGAGAGGGCACATTTGAGTAACAATGTTACCCTCAAAGAGGACGTAACTCTTAGTCATTAATTCTAATTAGTTATGGTTTCATTTTTACAGGAGTAGGGTTCATAAGTACAAACATTAAGATCAAGGGCTTGGCTTATTGGCTTGTTTCCTTTTCTTAGGCAAGCTTATATATTCCAAAGATATTTGTCATCTTATTTGAGAAAGCACAAGTACATCCCCAGGTTGGAAGTTTAATGTTTTGTTAGCTACTGTGTGGTTCTCTATCTATTGAGAAAGCATACTTATGAAAACAAGAAAACATTATCATCCCATAAAAGCATGCATTAGTTGCATTTCTCCCATATTCCACCCCAATATCAACACCCTATGCTAGGGACCTGTCTTTGTTATAGATCCTGAAAGTGATCTATAGCAATCTTATATTTGTATTATTAATCACAATCATTGGCCACCCCAATGTCTCCCACTTTATCCTCTATCTTTCCTATCTTTCAAATTGTTTTTATCAAGAAAGGATTCTCAATTTTGTCAAATGCCTTTTCTGTTTTGATAGAGATAATCATGTGATTTTTCTCCTTTGTTTTATTAATGTGATATATTAATTGATTTTCTTATATTGAACCATCTTTGCATATGTGGGGTAAAACCCACTTGATCCTGGTGTGAAATTTGTTTAATGTGTTGTTGGATTCAATTTGCAAGGGTTTTGTTGAGGAATTTTGCATCTAAGTTCCTTTGAGAGATTGTTCCATAATTTTCTTTTCCTGCAGCATCTTTATATGGCTTTGGTATTAGGGTGATATTGGCTTCACAGAATGAGTTAGATAATGTTCCCTCATCTTCAATTTTTTGGAAAAATTTACAAATGATTGGTTTTAATTCTTGTCAGTATATTGGGAGAATTCACCTCTGAAGCCATTTGGTCCTGGGCTTTTCTTTCTTGGGAGGTTTTCGATGACTGATTCAATCTCATAAGTTGAAATTTGTCTGTTGAGTTCTTCCTCTTTCTTCAGTGTAGGTTCCTCATGTGTTCTTAGAAATTCATCCATTTCCTCTAAGTTTTCCAAGTTGGTATCATAGAATATTTCATAGTATCTTCTTGTAATATACTCTTTATTTCTTTAGGGTCAGTGGTGATGTCCCTTCTCATGTTTCTGATTTTATATGCATCTTCTCTCTTTTTTCTTTGTTTGTCTAGCTAAGGGTTTGCCAATTTTATAAATCTTCTCAAGAAGGCAGCCATTGATTTGTCAATTCTCTCCATTGTTTTTTTTTTTTTAATTTCTCAATGTCGTTTAATTCTGCTCTCATCTTTGTTATTTCTTTCCTTCTGCTTATTTTGGGATTAGATTGCTGCTCTTTTTCTAGTCCCTCCACTTGTGAAATTAGGTCTTTGATTTTACCTCTTTCTTCTTTTGAAATATTGGCATTTAGGGCTATAAATTTCCCTGTCAGCCCTACTTTTCCTGCATACCATAAGTTTTTATACGTTTTAAACTCATTTTCATTCTCTTTGAGATATTTACTGAGATCTCTTACAATTTCCTCATTGACCCACTGATTGTTTAAGAGTGTGCTTTTAAACTTCTGCCCATTATTGATTTCCAGCTTCATTCCATTGTGGTCAGAG